>JAKSZP010010807.1:0-110977 GCA_022478985.1 Massospora cicadina
GTCATTTAACCCCACCTCCAGGTCCTTATCTTCCTGCTCGTATAAGGGTACAGGGGAAGTTGATGTTGATTACATGTACTTTCAGGTGGAAAGACAGATCATACTTAAGGTGGGAAGGAAGACGGTTAGCTTTTTTCATATCAAAATGTCCTGATACTGGGCCAAGCTGGAAGGGAAATCTTCTGGCAGCGCTGTGGGGGAAAGAGTTAAAACTTTCAACCCCACCGCTCCAGCAGGATAAAATGTATTGATAACAAAAAACTTCCACACGCACGAAGATTCACAAATGACAAAATGTTGGGTTCCAGGTTAATACTAAACTGTTGCCACTGCCATCACCTAACCTCAAGGATAAAGGGGAACAGCAAGTCCAGCACAGAGGTGAACCAATCATAGAAACCATACTTATGCACTGAGAATGGTATGGGTATCTCTCCGCATAACATGTCATTAAGGCCAATGGCAACTCAGTACTGAGGATCCAATGTCATGATCCAGATCCAAATCCTGGGCGACCTGCAAGAACATAAAGTTCCTGGCTTCACCCATGTCCAGGAGAGCCTCCACATATACCATAGGAAAGCACAAATGGATCTTAACAGGTAACAGAAAATATGCTCAATCTTTGTCAATAGCCCCCTTGAAAGCACACAACTGGAAGGGTAAGGGTATTCGCCAGACTACCCCCAGGTCACCCTTAATAGAGGAAACCATTATTCCAGCCACATGAGTAACCTCCCCTCTGGCAGTTGTCCAGTAGTCAACAAAGGCACCAATGGATTCACATATATTGGCTCCCCAGAGCATCCGAATTGACCACTCAAATACTCTCACCTGAGCACAGAACAGCAGGTTAGGGAGGTGGAAAGTGGACGCAGTGACAAACAACACCTCACGCTTGCAATCCGTCTAAGCTGACTGAGGCGTGGAGAGCAATAGGGACCCAACTTATTTACACATGTTACACAAAGAAACTCATCACTGTCTGTGTTAGGAAATACTTCTTAAATGTGATAAAAATTTATGTTTAAAAGAATGGGTTATCCATTTTGTGACACAAAGCCAACGCAATACCCCTCTTACAGAGAAGGGTGGAGAAGGACCAAAACTAGGGTCACTCCATCATGTCATGGAGCTTGCTGATAATAATAAGAATGGCCTAGAAGTCTGGGTTAGTGAGCATCCAAAACACCAGCCAAAGACCTCAGGTGTAGCCAACCATATTGATGGATGGAACAGTAAGAAGGCATCCCGAGGACTTTCCATGGATTTTCAAAATTGGAAATTACTGTCATTAAATATCTAGAGGAACTCCTAGATTCACAAATAAACTTGGATTTTATAAGACATATAATATAAACTATAATGCTGAAAAAGAAAAAAGGAGTGACAGCGCTTCCAGTTGAGGAACACTGCCCTATTTGCTTTCTAAATGGGGATTTGGAACTAAGTGCATTACTTATAAAAAATATTTTGCAATTTGGTCTAACAGATTGACATTTTTAACAATAATTATTAATGACTGGGATCTGAACTGCCTGGTCAGACTGGCATGAATTCACTGGCAGGAATATTTATTCCGCTGCAATTGCACTTGGTGCAATGATTACAGTGCTTTTGATGGATAGCAGATTGCGCCCACAACCAGGACATATATGGCCAGCTCCTTTGAGTTAGGGAGAGGGTTTACCACTCATTACCTGTTATGGATGGGCTTGTTTGTAGTATTGCTGGGGAAGAATGGTAGATGGAGATATTTGAGCATAAAAATTAACTTGATATTTTTGCCAGAAGTTGACTCAACTTTACAGTGGAGCTTTAACCAGTAGTGAACCTCTTGGGTCAATTGCCACTAACTTTCCGCTGGTAATAGCTTCTGGGCAATGTTACTTCCTGACAAATTATATAAGTTTTCCCTCCAACCCTTGGGTGGTCAACAGGGAGGAGGCGGCACATTAGTAAGAGGGTATGCCATCAACTATCAGCCAGCACGCTGACCTCAGCTCACTTAACCTTTGAGGCCAACTTGATGCTCTGGGGGTCTACTCCGCACAAATTAGGCACCAGACAACCTTTTCTAACATCACAATTATTCACGCTAGGCAAATCCTCCTCAGATGATACCACTTATAGCATCAATAACTTAGATAAACTGTCTGCACCCTTTGCAAACATCGTGTAGACACTCTTAAAATTATTCAACATAGATTAGCCCTCAGGGCTAAATGGAAACTAATCCAACCTCTCCCTTGGCAGCTTGGCTCTAAGGTATTCGTGAAAGAAAGTATCTTCTTCTAAACAGGAAAGGTCTCAGAATGGTTACTGGACAATGAGTATTTGGTTGGACCCACAAACTGGTTACTGGAGATTTCTTCACTTATTACAACCTAAGTGCAAAAAAAGGATAAACTTGAGATTCTGTGGAAAGAAACCAAGATAAAACGTGAAGTAATTTATACACCAAGGAAAATTAAGATAAAAGAATGGAATATTAAAAAGTATCTGGTATTTAAGTTTTTTGACATTAAGGATTTTTCAAGATCCTCTAGTCAGACGGTGTCTGACTGCTGCTTTGGTCATTAATCCATTTGAGATAATTCTTGCAGCCTTGAGCTCCATCTCAAGATAGTTACCCCTGAACCTGAATGTTTAGGAGTCTTTGTACTAGTCGCCGTTCTGGTTTTTGGCTCATTGTACCTTCAGTTGATAAAACGTTCAATCTAGGATTTGTTAATACATATTTTGACTTCTGGTTCAATTGATGGTTCTCCTAATTGCACTTGCATGTATCATCAAATTACTCTCAAAATTTGACAAACATTCATATTTGGCAATATTAAAATTTAAACCTCAGATGGGTTTGTTGATGTAATTTATTTTGCTCATCAAAGTGTTACTAGTGGAATGCAAATTTTTTTGGCCTTTAAAGGTATAAGGGGTCAATCTTCATATGAATTTTGGAAGCGATGTTGTTGGGCCACCAGGGAGGAAACATTGGCGGCAAAATCATCTGAAGGCAGGGCTTTGAAGTTAGCAGCCTTAGATGAGATGGTTTCCATTAAAGTGAAGAAAAATAAAATAAGAGTTTAGGTAAGAAGTATTTTATTTAGAATAATCTAGCACTATTCATAGTTCATAAAATATAAGGATAGGAATAGTGTCATGGAAATGGCAGAAGAAGTTTAGATTGTCCTGCAAGTCAGGATGCATAAGCACCCTAAAAGCAAGCCAGATTGTCAGAAGCATTGCCGACCAAATGACTTGATATGGAGCTGGGCATTGGGAAACAACAAATTGTTGGTGTAACACAACAGTAAGTATGATCCTGACGATGAACCACAATGAGCCCACTCCTGACCCAGGGGGCCTTGCTGCAGGGGGTGGGATCACAGAGATAGTTTCAGTAAGTTCATCAGCATATGGGGTCATTTCAACCGGGGAGGCAAGGAGGCGGATTCTCTCTTGCAATTGGTGGATGTAAGGCCACAAGATTCCCGTGTACTGTTGCTGAAAGTTCATGATAACGAGGTTGTATACCCAAAAATATTGGACTCTCTGAATCCAATTGATGATGGAGGGGGCCATAGTGACCATAAGTACTGGTAGGGCCCATCTGGTATATGGACTGACAGGCCACCAGGGAAACGCTATCCTGGATGCAGTCAGAAGGAGTGATACAATAGATAAATTGTTTGATTTTTAGCAAAATTTTATTGAAGTAAAAGGAAGAAAATCAACCAATAATTTTCTCAGTGCTATGCAACTAATTAAATAGTAGTTGATTGGGTTAGTGACAAGCCAGGATTAGGACCCTCAATTTTGACCTAACTGCCAAATTATTTGGGAATGGGCAGGTTTGTTCCTTGGGAACTGACATCAAAAAATTTGGTGGTGGGCCGAGTCACTGTCAGTTCAACCTCAAATGTCCGAACTGAGGCTCAGCTACATTTCTGACAGTTGGCATGATGGCATTTGGCCTGACAAGCAACGGGAATCCCCCAAGGCCACCCCACATAGGGACGGGTCCATTTGGTTGGGGATTGGGGTTGGGATGCCCAACCCACCCACGCTTGTTGCTGGGATGTTCATTTAGTCAGTGGCATCACATCAGCTGCAATGCCCGAATTGTCAACAGGGGACTTCAAACCCTTGTTGATGGCATCTGGTACTATAGCCTGGCCATCAAGGATGATCCATGACAACTTTGGTAGGAAGGTGATTTTTTTGATCGACATTTTAATCAAATTGGAACCGTTGGCCATTCTAGCCAATACCTCAGTCTCCATGCCTTTCCAGCCATTTGAGATCTGAGCATTGGCCAGATTGCCACTCAAGTTAGATCTAACTGATTTCAATTTGACAATCTTAGCGCAAATTTCAAAAATTCCCCATAACAGCTCTGCCAAGGTGAGTGTGGGTGCTGGGGGTGGGATCTGATGTGGAAGAGCTGTTACCCACTGCTCATCTACTATGTGAGCGACATTGCCCTGAGTAACAAGAGGTACCACCATCCTCTTTAGTGTCTTCTTACCTGGGAACAGGAAAATGACCTGATCAACAGCCAGGGGATGTTCCCTAGGACTTACAAATAGGGATTATAAGGATAGGATTAGGGATATTTAAGGGTAGTGTCATGGGACCTGTAGGAAAGTCCTGATACTAGGATATGTGGGAATAAATAAAGAGTGAGTAGGGATTAGATAACAATTAGGAAATTTACATATTCCCTGAATTTGGCATAATTCAGGCAAAGCCCCAAATTTTGTATTCTGGTTGAATTGAACTCCATTATCAGATTATTGGGCCATCGCAAATTATGCCCTTTGTATGATTATATTGATTTTCCCCCTGGACAAGGCTTTCACCTAATCCAGGGAGAATCCTGACAATGCCCTCCCCAAGCCTTGTCCTAGGGGAGTAAATTGTGACCTGAAGGTTATAGTAAATTTAGGACTCAGCCTCAAGGGTGTACAGAGCCTCATAGTTGATGCAGCCCAGGTGGTGATGCTGGTGCAGGAGTTGTGGAAGTAGAACTTGATATGGTTGGCCAAGGTGTGGTTTGATTTGAAGAGGATCATGAGGCTGCAGATATTGGTGGCTGCAACATCTAGGTTCTTGCGGCGGTGCTTGTCCACCCCAGTATCATAAAGCTTATAGGTAACATGCCTGCAGATGGTTGGCGAGCGCCCGCTGAGACCAGATGGCAGATGAAAGGTGGCCAGCTCCTTGGGCACCATCTTGGGAATCTGTTTGGCGATGGGATCCAGGAGGGTGATGGTGTTTTTCAGTTTCGAGGTTGAAATGGAGTTTGAAGCGATCCTCCTCACTCTCATGCAGGTTCTTCTCATTAAACCACTTCAGATGTGGCACAAATGTGTCACTGAGCACCTCATGGCAAAGCTCATCACGCCCAAAACAGATGATCTGCATCTCTAACTTGGGCAGGAGCTGATAGGATGGGCTGAAATTCTGGCAGGTTTTTCTGGATTGGCAATCATTTTTATAATGTTGGGCCTGATCTCTGGAGGGGAGCCATAAAAGTTGGAAAATGGTAACGTTGCCCAAAAAAGGAGTCATTGAGCTTCACTTTTCTTGGCTCTCACCTTTGTTGGGATCAACGCTATCTGAATCTGAGGGCCAAACCAGGTAATTCAGAATTTTTGCTTTAGTAATCTGTGGCCTGATTTTGGGAGGGGCACCATCAAAGTCAGAAAGTGGAAGGATAGTCAGAAAGGAGTTAGTGAGCTTCATTTTCTCAGGACTCTCGTTTTTGGTGGGATTAGCGCTATCCAAATCTGAGGGTTGAACCAGGTAATCCATAATTTTCTTTAGTGATTTGTAGCCCAATTTAGGGAGGGGCGCCATCAAAGTTGGAAAGTGATAGGTTTGTATGAAAGGGTTTATAGAGCTTTGCTTTTTTAGGACCTGTGTTTTCATAAAGATCAGCGTTCACCTTATTAATATCTGGTCCAATTTTTGGAGGGGCGTCATCAAACTTATTCCCAAGGATGTGAGGGTAAGTCCCAGGTATTTTGCCTGGCATTTGAATTGCATTGACGCACCAATTGTTTTTGGTGCTTCCTAAAAATTCCTGCAGCTTGCTGCCTGCATCAAATTCGGAAGCTAATTCTCAACTTGTTGGCCCAACTTGATTGGTCCAATTGCTCAGATGATGCTCGTCCAAATTGATGTTCAGCACTTTTAACTCTGAACACTCAATAAAATTTGAACTGATTTCTTTCACTAAATCAGACTGGAAAATGACGTCATTGTGAAGAATCAGGTTTTGGTCGCCTAAATAAACGTTATTATTGGTATTAAAATCATTTGTTGTTTTTAAATTCTGAGTATTCAAATTTTTTTGATCTTTGCTATTTGACTGGAGTATAATCATCAATTTGGTCAGTTTCTTTTTATAATGCTTCACTTTAATGAGAAATTTGAAGAGTTTCTCCTCATAATTGGAAACCCATCCTATAGGCCAGTAGTCATTTCTCTGTGTAATATTTTCCTAAGCATCTCTTTGGTCGTTGTCCCATTCTTCCTTGCTATATTTCGCTTCCTGCATATAATAAAGTATTGCCTTTTTAATCTCTTTATTTTATGATGTTGGCTATATTGCTCTTTTTCATCTGTTTCAATTATTTCAGGCATAATATAAATAGAGTAAGGGCTTGAGCTGGCCTGGTGTTTTGAACTGGATAGGACCTTCTTCTCTAGGACACATAAAGCTCTTCTTGGTAAAGTCACTTCCAACAGTGATTGAATCTCGGCCATTCCAGTGTAGGTATGCCAAAAGGTCAGGGTCTAGAGTACCTACTGAGGATTGAAAACTTTTTTCGTCCAAGGTTAAGGCTATATCCTCATGGTGCAACTTGGAAGCGACCTGGCAGAAAGCACCATTCTGTTGGGACACTAGGGAGGAAACATTGGCGGCACAATCATCTGAAGGCAGGGCTTCAAAGTTAGCAGCCTTGGATGAGATGGTTTCCATTAAAGTGAAGAAAAATAAAATAAGAGTTTAGATAAAAATTTTATTTTTTAGAATAATTTAGCACTATTTATAGTGCTTTAAAATATAAGGATAGGAATAGGGATTATAAGGATAGGAATACGGGATATTTAAGGGTAGTGTCATGGGACCTGTAGGAAAGTCCTGATACTAGGATATGTGGGAATAAATAAAGAGTGGATAGGGATTAGATAACAATAAGGAAATGTACATTTTTCTCCAAATTTGACATTATTTGGGAAAAGCCCCAAATTTTGTATTCTGGTTGAATTGAACTTCATTATCAGATTATTGGGCCATCGCAAATTATGCCCTTTGTATGATTATATTGATTTTCCCCCTGGACAAGGCTTTCACCTAATCCAGGGAGAATCCCAACAGATGTCATCTTCATATATCAACTCATCTGAATTCTCAAGGCGAATAAATATTTCATATGATGCCATCTCATTCTTGTTGGAAATCATTGCTTATGATGTCATATTAATTCAACTAATAATTACTTTGCTTTCTCTCTACTATAAAAGGTCCTTATCCACCCCCACCCATGGTGAGATAATCGCCTGTACCTTCACCGGTTTGAGGTTTATTTTCTTGCATTCCACTGGTCAAGGAATGACCTTCTGTACCACTAATTGCCTCATACTCAACACCATTTCTCATCCACCACATGGGAAAAATCACCCCGGGTGATGAGAGGGATGAACGTAGCTTTTGCCCCTCCTAATTTTAGATAGGATTTCATCTAGAATAAGCTGCAATGGTAGTTGCACAAGGCCTACAGAGAGCTTCAGATAGACAGAAGATCAAACACTACCTTCTTGTTTAAGTCAAATCACGCAAGAAGCGATGATACCCCAATTTTGACAATGTACTACAGGAAATGAGGTTAAATATGCTCTCATTAAATAATTTGACAGTGATAAGAACCTAGATAATTAAAAGCAAGCATTCATGTATATACTATTTCGTTGAGTAGTAACTCTAGCTGAATTTGCTTCTGCTTTCATTATGAAACTTATATCATGGTGACTAATAACTGAAAACCCTTGATGCTATAAATGACAAACTTTCTTCTTTGGCTAACAGATTTCAACCAAAGTTAAATATGACTTTTATGAAGCGTTATACCACTTCTATTCCTGATATTAAGAAAATTTTCCTTAAAATCTCTGTGGCTCCAGTAAATGCCCCCTTTTTACCTAACCCTACTTAACCCCATATCTATGTGGTGAAGAAAGACAAGGTTTAAAAATTACAAAATTAAAACCAACTTTACTCAATTGGCCAACTAAATAATACTTCTAAACACTGCAGACTCAACTCTCATTTGAAAAATAAAAAGAGGGGTCAGCATAGGGAATGAGGCTCCCTTTGCTGACGTTTCTGATGTGCCTTAAGCCTAGAATGCTCGTGTTGCCTCAGTTAAAGTCACTTCTGCAGATGCTAATTCTGATGAAGTCTCAAAAAACCCTTTAATTGACAATAAAACTACTGCTTTGCCTTATTTTCCTGTTAAAACGCATTCACTATCTATTTATCAATCCACTTACAATGAGGAACCCCAGTAACCCGTGTAGATGCTTTAGTACCTAAAGTTTGGGTAAAAGCAATTGTTGACTTTTGGGGCATCTATCAATATCATCTCTTCAAAGATTATTAAAAAAGAAATTACAACCTGATCTCAACCATTGTAATAAATATGGCATTGTAGGTACCGCCTATTCTCAATCCATTGGGGTATAATCATGTCTTCAACTTAAAGTAAATAATTACAATTATCTATACCAGATGTAGAATTAAATAACAGTAGTCATGCTCTTCTGTAATGAGCCCAGTTCCTTTATAGATCATTAAGCTATCTTCAACTACAATGGTATAATTTTCTATCTAGTTTTAGCTATTGAATATCTTTAATACTCCAGAAGACAGACCCCATAGAAAGGAAAATGTAAGCGACAAACTTGTTACCTCATATACCCTGATTCAATTACTAAATTGGAGTATTAAAATTTGGGCCCCAAGACTAAACTCCCATCTGAGATGGTTGATCCAGATAAATGAATGACATTATATTCTCCCAAGAGATATGAGATTACTCCCCAAAACTAAGTGGTAAAGTAAAACTGGGTTACAATTTATTATCTCCCAATCATTTGATTGAGATTTTGGGATCCCTTAATCCCTCCTTGTATGAAGTCCTTCCATGACCTGGACTTTTAGACCCTGCATATTAAGGAAAATTGTTTGTTCTTGTAGGAAATCCAACTCATGTACCTGCAGTAGTTGAGGCAAACCAAGCCACTTATTATTTTCAAGTATTATCTGCGGGCCATCTAATTGAAATAAGGGGTGTGGAAACCTTACGCGAATTTGTACTTGCTGAGTTTTCCACCATTGTTGCTGTCCCAGTCCATCTGGAAACAGATTAAAGCTTTATCAAAAAGTTACTACTGAAGCAATTAATTTGAATAATACACTAATATCTTTTCCTCAAGTCCCATGACAATGGACACATTGAAATGGTTCAACATCAGGTTGACACCAGCGATTTCTATTCATTCCGCTCTCAACCTCACAGAAATTCAAAAGCAGAATAGGCGCAGGTCACCCTTAAATTTAGTCAATTACTGGAATCAGGGTTATTACAACCTTCCCAGAGTCCATGGTCTTCACTGCTATTACTAACTGAGAAGAAAGATGATAGTCATTAGATAGTTATGGATTAATATCATCCAAATTCAGTTATGCAAAGGACAGTGTCCTTTACCTAGGATAGATGAATCACTACGCTCATTAGCTGGATCCAATTTTTTATCTGATATGTATTTGGTAAGAGAATATTGGCAAATTGACTTTTCAGCTGAGTATAAGGCTAAATGTGAACACATATTTTATGAGAAATTATTTGAACCCACTTAGGTGCCACAGGGGTTATGCAATGCTCCTGCCACCTTTCAGTAAACTATGAATTAATTATTCTGTAACCTTAAACTAACTTCCATACTAGGTTAACTGTATGATGAAACTGTTCTTTCCTACACTTTCACTGCGCATCCTGACCACCTTTAACAAGTGTTCAACACATATTTGAGGCTTTCTTCAAGCCTAAACCACCAAAATGCACCTTTTTCTAACGTGAAATGGAGCTTTTAGGACATAAGGTGACTCTATAAGACATATTTCCAATTAATTATAAAGTATCTGCAATAGAAATTATTCTTTTTTTTCAGCTAGATTACATGATATTCAAGTACCTCTAGGAATGGTTGGGTATTACAACGATTTATTTTTTAAATTTAAATTTAAATTTATTGTGGGGAAGGCTGACCATGGGATGGACACTTCCGAATATGACTCAGATGAGACAAAACTCAGTACCAGGTGAGGCACCCCAGAGAGGCGATGCTATCTCTTGTTGCCAGAGGGAACGCCACTTATGGGAAGGGGAGGGAACGTGTGTAGGGGGCGTAGCCACTATTGAGCACGTGTGGAGGAAGGGGTCTGATTTGATGAACCAGACTGGGAACCAGGAGGAGACCAGCTGCCGGCGACGTGGTGGGAGATATCCAAACATCCACGCTTGAAAGTGATCCACCAAATGAGACCGGAATCTGTGGACAGCTTCAGGGAGGGTGGGGATGGATCCGGCGATGGCATCCAAGACAATCGTGTGGATAGTCCACATGGCGATTGCAACCACCAGAGCACGAAGGGAGGGTGGGAGGGGAGAGGCCATTGATGAAGCAAACATATCTCTTGACAGACTGAAGGGATGTGTTTGATCCTGGCCTAGCAGACGTTGGACTTCGCGCCATATTACTTTAGAGGTGGGGCACTTCTCCAGGCGGTGAAACAGCGTTCCATACTGGCCACACACGACACAGGATGAGTGTAAAGCATTAGAGCGCTCAGCTGTACGATACACCTGCCTCAGGCAGCGCCACACATGGGAACAGACTTGAGGCTGCAACAGAGGATGGTGTGCGTATTTCCAGATAGTCTTTTGGGTCTCAGTGGAATAAGGGATGTCCATCATGTCCAGGTAGTCCACCATGGATAGGACTTGGGGTCGAATGGGGATCACGCCATCATGGATGGGTAGCCCCTGTACCTCTTGTGTGAACTGAGGAGAGGGGCGGCCTCTTCAGGTTGTATGTCCACTAATACAAATTCTCCATTCTGCGCTTCGCATGGAGAGTAGGATTCGTTTGTAGTGGGTTTTAGTCCCGTGAGGACCTGTGGCTGATGTGTGTGATGCGAGGTATTTCATCAGGGAGTGGGGGTTTAATGGATTGTTGAGGCCCAAGGCTCAGGAGAAGTTGGAGCGGGCCGCGCGGGACCAGTGTTGGGATGGGAGTGTAGGAGCAGTGACGGCCACAATCCAGGTGCCTAGGATCTTGGCGGCATGGGCTTTGAAGTCAAGTAGGCCCATGCCACCATGATGATGAGGGCCAAACATGACCTCTAGCCGTACTGGTGGAGGGCGGCCTGACCAAAGCCAACCTTGTAGCAAAGCATACAGGGATTTGAACAAGCTTGGGGAGAAGGGGATGGCGTGGGCTCCAAACCAGACTTTGGATAGGAGCATAGAGTTGGCAAGAGCAACCCTGCCAGTGAGGGTAGTAGGGTGGGCTCTGAGAGAGGCGATTCACTTCGTCACGTTGTCCAGTATATGGCCCTCCATTACTGCTGACGCGTATCCTCCTTCCTCCAACCACACGCCCAGATGGCGTACCGGTCCTATGGTAGGTCGCGGCACAAAGGGGAGCACCAGTGGAGCAGTGTGTTTTGAGTTAGTAAGGCGTGGACTTGGGCGAGCAGTTGGGCTGGGTTGGGAACTACTTGCTGGGGCCCAGCAGTTTTGAAACCGACCAAGGAGGATGATTTCGGTTTTGGAGGCGTTCAGTGCCGCGTTGCTTACCTGGGAATATTCCTGGATGAGGGCTTCAAGCGCGCGTGCATCTTTTTTATTAGACACCCCCACCACGCAATCATCTGCAAATGCCATCATCTTGACTGGGGTTTGGCCTGGCACATGGACCCCAGTGAGTTGGGCATTCACATTTCGCAGTAGTGGGTCAAGGCTGAAGTTGTATAAGAGTGGGCTCAGGGGGTCCCCTTGTCGCAGGCCCCTTTGAGGATGGACTACTTCCGTTAGGAAACCTGGGCCGCGCACAGCCATTGTTGCAGAATCCGTGAGCAGCATCACCCAGTTAATGAAGCGGGGAGGTAGGCGGAATTGTTGGAGGCAGGCCCTAAGGTATTCCCAGTTTACTCTATCATAGGCCTTTTGTTGGTCCAATAATACAAGTGCCCCAGAGGCTGTGGACTGACACACATTAGCCACAGAGTGCATGTTATCCCAAATTGACCTTCTGGGATGAAACCGAATTGTTCTGGAGAGATGGTGGCAGATGCTACAGTCCCTAAACGGTTAGCCATGATTTTTGTTAAAATTTTGGTGTCTGTGTTTGTTAGAGAAATGGGGTGCCAGTTGGCTAAGTCTAGCCTATCCCCTTTCTTGAAGAGTGTGACTGTAAAAGCCTCATGTCCTCCTGGTAGGAGGCGCGTTTCCAACAGGCTTTGGTTGAGTGAGGCTAGCAGCAATGGGGATATGTATTTAAAATATTTTTTGTAGAACTCATATGGAATGCCATCTGGGCCTGGGCATTTTTGGTTTGGCGCACCATGAATGGTAGTCCATAATTCGTTTGGAGTAATTAAATTCATTATTTCCGGGTATTGGAAAATGGTGCAGATATGGGCTCTGTCAAGAAATTCTGCCATTTCAGCTGGCTGAATTGGTTTGGCTCGGTATAACTCAGAGTAATATCTTTACGTTTCAATTGCCACTTCAGCCAGTGTGTCCATGATAGAATTATCCGATCTTCGCACCTGTGTGCAGGCCATGCTCTGGCGTGGTGCAAAATTTTTTTTGAAGAAGTATGCGGTGCACTTGTCACCTTTAGTGATGCGTGTGGCCCTGTATTGGACACAAACCCAATGTTTGTGTTGCCTTTCAAGTGCGTTGAGGTGGGCTGCTGCCTCCGCCCACTTCTGGCCCCATGCAGGGCTATATCCTGAGGCTGGAATGTTGGACTCCAAGTGGGCCAATTCTGCCAGTGTGCACGATATAACCGCCGATGTGGCTTGTGAGCGTCTGGATGAGAGATGGCGATAGTGGCAGATGGTGTCTTTTTTGAAAGTTGCCCATGTGGAAATGGGGTCTGTGCAAAACGGTGCAACAAACAATTTTGCCAAAGTTGCCTCTTCCACCCACGTGGAAAATCCTGGCTACACAAGCTCTGGGGGGCGGATTTTGCACCAATGTGGAGCCTTTGCAACTGTGACGGGTAAGTGGTATGTTATTGAGACCAGTTCATGGTCGGAGAATTCCATTTTTGTTGTTTTGAAGTGGGAGATGTGGGGTTAGAATTTTGCCGGCACTAGAATAAGGTCAATGTGGGTCATGGACTTTAATTGGCCGTTGTGGATGTGGGGATGCATCATGTTTTTGAGCAGTGGGGCATGTCGCGGCAGCGCATCCATTAACCCAAGGGTGGCTTTTAGAATGCATAGTTCTATATGACCCTGTGGGGCGTGGGGTGAGGGCGGCCACCGGTCCATTGGTGAGGTTAGCCAACAGTTCATGTCGCCAATTAGGAAAGAATTGGGGGGTAGCAGGAGGGATTTGACTGATGAGAAAAATTCCTGATGCTCTTGTGCACCATTTGGGGCGTAAATGTTGACGATTGTGTGTGCAACATCGACCCATGAGAAGGTGACAACGAGCACTCGGTCATTTAGGAATGTTTCTGAAGATGTAAATTTGAAAAAATTGTTTTTCCAAATTAGCACCCCACAATGCTTTGACCAAAAGGATAGGGATGGCAGGAGCATTGTTTTCCAAGCATCCTTGGAACCTCGTGGACAGTGGGTTTCCTGGATGGCCAGGATATCCACGGGTAAATTATTTTGTAAAAAACTCAGTTTCCTAGCCCGGGATGGGGAGGCCTTGAGTCCGGCGATATTCAGCATCCCTAGAGTGAAGGTTTCCCCCATCGCACCTTAGGTGCGAGGGGTGGGCCCCCTGGCCCACCAGCCTCTTCCAGGTCCCCACGGGCTTTCACAGCAGCATGGGTATTAGCAGCAACGCTATTGAGGTTTTTGTTAATTTTTGTGAAAAAGTCGCGTTAGCTTTGGCCTTCGCTTTTTGTTTTCCCGACGTCGGACAAATTTTTTGTGGTGTGGATAAGTTTGGTGCACCATCGAGTGGGGCAAAAAAAATTTTTTTGGTTGGGATAGGTCCCAAGTCAGTTTCAACTGGGGCTTGGGTGCAGCGATTGGGTGAGATCAAATCTCCCATCGGATCCTCAGATTGAGTGGCCTGTTCAGCTTGGGCCTCCCAATCTGATTGGGTGATGGATTCCCAAGTTGCTTCCGCCGCGAAGGTCTCCATGTCCTCCTGGCGTTGTGAGTGTGGGATGGTGGTGGTGACCTTGGCCGCTTCCTTGGCCGCGGCCCTATGGGCCTGCTTGGCCTTCTTCTGCTCCTGCGGGGAGATGGGCTTTACCAATAGGTAGCAGCCTTGTGCTCCCCACAGGAAGGCCTCTTTGGTGCTTGCGGTTGGTTCGTAGTGCGCCTCTCCACTGGCCATGGCCGCCGAGGGGTGCTCTTGGAATGTAACGCCCTCTTTAATGGGGCATGCATGTGCCTTATGGCCAAACGCATCACAGTGGGTGCAAATGGGGGGCGCGCTGTCCACGGTTACCCAGAATGGGTGGGTGGTGTGCCCTGCGATATCAATAAAGGTGGAGTGCGGGATCTGGGTTAGGTCCTTCGCAATCTCCTCAGTTGGGGTCAGAACTGCGATGGCTTTGCCGGTGCACAGGTGTGGCATCAGTGTGAAACGTTGCATTTTGAAAGATTGTATTTTGCCATATATGGCGAGACCATCTTTCAGGTGTTGCTCCAAAATGTCACGTATTACCGTAGTAGGCAAAAAGTCAAACGTGAGGAAAATTTGGTTTGATTTTGTCCATCTGGTGCGTTTAGTTTCAATGACCCATTGCCCTTCGGGGAGGTCGACCACTACGCGCACCGCTGCAGCCTCATCTGCTGCTATTTTACTTTCAAAACCTATGTCCAGCCAACCGCATGACATGGAGTGAGGTGCAACGTACACCGCGGTTGGGAAAATTTTGTGTACATCTTCACAAAATTTTTCCCATAGGGCCGTTTTTTGGATGTCCAGATACACACGGACTCCAAATTCCACTGGTGAAAGTGGCTGAGAATGTGGCGTATTGATGTACTGGTTGCATTGTGCTTGCCACGCGAGTATCTCCAGGGAAATTGTGACCACCAGTTTTTTTAAATTTTTTCTATTCCGCTGGATTCTCTGGGGCATTTTTGAACGTTAGAGGCCGTGGGCCTTCCGCCTGCTCCTCTTGCCTTGCTTGCCCAACTGCTCCCAGACATGGGCACAGACTAATCCCCTCTATGAGATTATCAAACTAGATTTAGTCTTGAATTGAATGGGTTGCAAAAGTGTTTGCAATGAGAAAGAAAAGTTACAACGATTTATTTTTAATTATTCTAAATTGGCGATCCCTTAATTTTCCTTTTACATAAAAAGTTCCTTTTTTGGGGACTTGAGAACCAACAAAAATCTTTTTAACTTACTTTGAAAAAGGAGAGGGTTCTTAATTTGATCTGAATATATATTTTCTATGTTTGTTTATGCATAACTCTGAAACTAATAGGACAACTTGGATGATCTTTTTAAAAAAGAAGATGCTTCAACTTAGGTCCCATTTTACTTTAGTAAGGAATGTTCTATTATCTAACTCTTAATCTAGTAAGTACATTAAAATGGAACAGAAGAAATGGATTTTTTTGTGGGAATAGTTCATTGCCAGATAAACTTAATTCTGGAATTTGTAAAGCAATAGCCTTGAATCAATTTTTGACTTTATATATCCTATGGCTGGGAAGTATCTTTAAAATCCAGGCAAGTATGAAATCATAGCGTGCTGAGCTTAAATCATTGTATATGCCTATTATTTTTGCAAATATTGATCAATAAAAAGCAACTAAATTTGATGAAATGAATTATCATAGATAGCAATCAGTAAATTAGCATAGTTTGACCAATAACTTTAAATAAAACTTAAAAAAATGAATTATTAGTATATTTATTTATGAGATACTATATATAATAGATACACAATGATTTTTAATTTATATAGAAATAATCTGGGTTCAAAAACGATATTTAGAGATAGTAATTTTTAGGATAAAATTGGTTAAAAAGAACCACTTATAAAAGGCACTACTTTTTTATGGGAAAAAAGAACTGTCTATGGTTTTTAAGAAAAAAGGACTGCTTTATTTTTTTAGAAAAAGGGACCTCCTTAAGTTTTTTTTGTAAAAAAGAACCTCCTTAAATAAACTAAATAGTATGAAATAATAGAGATGTTATGATCCTTTATCAACCTTTTTGAAGTCAGCGCCATATTTTAAACTAACTTATAATAGCCATCAATGATATATATACTCATCACTATATATCCTAAGTTGCTTATAGTTTATACTTGGACCAGATCCAATATAATCTATAATTTGTATCTGTAAGCAAAATTATATAAGTCAGGTTGGAAGATTGCGCTGACTTCAAAAAGGGTTTTAGTGAAGATTTTATAATTTCTTGATTGTTTCATACTATTTAGAGTTTTCTAAAGGAGGTTCTTTTTCTCCAAAAATTTCATACTTACTTACTGCTACCACAACTGCTTCATTCCTTATTCATCCTCAATTGCAACCAAAATTTTTTCGTTACATTTATTGATGCAAGTAACTATGCAGCTGAGGCCATACTTATATAAATTGATGCTAATCAGGTCAATTATCCAGTTCATATCTTAGTAAAACCATATCTAGGGCTGAAAATTACTCTGTAACTGTTGGGTCGCCTCACGTTATTTCTTGACTTAAGAATTTCCACCTTTCCTATATTATAATCATTTATTGTGGTTACTGACCATTCCTCATCACACTTGGCTCTGACAAATGAAGGACCCTGAAGGGATACTGGCTTGTTGGGCCTTACGTCTCCAGGATTTTATGACTTTTCTATTATCCATCAATCAGAAGTAATTCATAAAATGCTGAAGGGCTATCTCATCTACCAGTTCACATATCTATATTCCCTAGGAGGTTTAGCTATATGCGCTTATTCTTGAACCTCATCTTTGGGTAATGAGCACATTACACTCAGATACAACTCCAAATAATGGATTAAGATACCAAGATTAATGATAAGACCTTTTAATAATTAGCACTATTTAGTTGCCTTATATTTGACTATCTTCTTGCATTAAAGTAACAATGGCTCTCATCTCAATTTTGGTCATGAATCTGCAAAAACACCTGAGATGTTGAAATCCAAGAGTTATTGGAAAAATATGCCTGAGATGGCGCTTGATGTACTTGAAACTTTTATTACTTGTTAAACTTAAGATGAATCTAACTCAATGAACAAATCAAAACCACCAATCAAAGCTCTGCATATGTTACAATTACTATTAGTATTTTTGGGCCATTTCCAGCCGCTGTGTATGGACATATATATGTTATTCTGAACAATGACCATTTAACTAAGTGGGTTGAGACTCTTTCTGTTTTACAAGCTAGAGTAAAGGCTACTGCTTTATTTTTAAATCAACAAATTCTTACCCAACCTGATTGCCCTACAGTTCTGCTTTCTGTAAAGGATCAATATTATTTCTTTCATAATTAAAGAATTAACTTATATTATGCAATTAACTCTTTACCATTCCTCACCACCCAGATAACAATAAAACTGTAGAAAGAACCAATGGCAATTTATTATTACCTTACAAAAACTAGTGGCATTGGATCCCATACATTAGAATGACTAACTCCACAATTCCCTTCTTTCTTATTGTGTTAGCTACCATTGATCCATCAAAATGTCTCTTTTTATGACATTATACGGCAAAGAACCACTTCTTCCTTCCAGACTTCAGCCCATACTTGAATCAGCTACTCCTGAAATTGTGGAGCTTAAATTGAGACGTTTGACTGATGAACTAATATGACTTCAAGGCATGGCTGTTGTCAATATGAAGCATTATATAGAGGAAGGGCATCATCTGATGCCAACAGATCTGCACTACCAGAGTACACCTTAGTTGATTTAATTTTATTTTATCATCACCATATGGGGGATTAACATCACAAGTTGGCAACTAACTGGTCAGGACTCTATAAGATGTTATATTGATGGGGGACAGAATATTCCATTACTTTAACTTCAATTGGTACCATGGTAAATTGGCTACACAGCAATTTTCTCAGGACTTACGTTTTTCTACGGCAAGATCATGAGGGGGTATTAGTGAAGTTTGACCTTTATTCCATTATTATCAGATGATTTGGATATTGTAGATCCCAACTTAACTCAAATTAAAGGTTAGAAGGAAAATGTTTAATTGAAAAGATTCTGACAAGTCAAAATGGAAATATCCTGAAAAATTCAACTAACTACTAACAAAAATAGATTTATTAGTGCCTGAAGTATAAATACAGTTCTTTCTAGCCTGCTAAAACTTTAATTTATCTTTACCAATTTATAACAAGGATTTTAGGTCATTTAAGTGTCACCACCCCTCTCCAGTATATAACCTATCAATTTATAGTCTTTTAGTGATTAAATGTGATCACTATTACAATCTCTTTCAGATAATCCAATTTTAATTTCCAGTTTCTTCAAAAGATAACGATTATGAGTTAACTAGCTCCAGCGTTTGTCCTAGTGGGTATTTCTTAACTAGAAACTTGTGCACTTTAACAGTATTTTTTGGCATGACAGTTAAGTAAGCAACGTAATTTTATTAATCAAATATTTTAACATTTATAGTTTTTGAGGGGGCGCGTTTTCAGTGTGGATCAGCCCTCAAGATCAGCAAGGTCTTCCCAAAGTCTCAGAGGAGCTTAAGTCTTTGATAGAGGAGGAGAGGACCTTTTGTCACTCTATTGGTGGGTTTAGTGTCACTTCATCCCTTTGATTACTTTGGGACAATAGTCCAAGTCAAGTCAAATATTGGCATCTTCCATAGGATGGAAGACGTTTCAAAAAAAGTTTGACTCTCATTTGAACCAACTCATTTCATCATATTTTGACACTACCCCCTCAAGATTATGCAGATGGGAAACATTGCTATGATTATGTTTTTTATGAACCTGATTAACAACTGTACTCATTATAATATAGGCAATGAAGTACTTTGTCCCACATTGGTAATCACCCTACAGGGCTCAGACCCAAACAAATCTAATTTATGGTCTCTTCCTTCATGGCGATCATGATATACATTACTAGGTCTACCAATTGATATCTGGCATAAGAGGCTTCATGGAATTGGCTTGTTTGCCTCCCTTTGGGTAACAATTTCAAGTGAGCTAAACACTAAGGCTTATAACCTAAATTTTTCTCCGCTAGTCTTTTCATGTCTAAGTCAACAGTTTCCAGCAAGGAGGTCTCAAATATAGATGAACTTTGGAGATTAAAACAGAATCCCGACCATACAGAGCTTTAAATGGAGACATCTGTATGACTGTTGTAAGCTCACTTGGTAAGCCACCAATTCTCATGGAAGGTACTCATTCCATCTACCTAGGTTAGATTGTGCCATCTATTGCAATATGGAAATTAGAGTGCTATAAACTTGTTCCACAGTCCCAATAGTTGCTGGATTCTGGGGAGTCCTGAAGGCTTGATATGTTCGCATCAACGCATTTAGTTTAGACACAACTTGCAATATAAATTTTTCCCCTTTTTCAAACATTAAATCTTTTAGGCTACCATGCCTGTTGAGATGTTCTTGAGCAGTAACGAGGTGGTAGCATTTACTGTGAAAGAGACCATAGAAATAGCATCAACCCAACATCGACGAATCCCCCCTTGGGTTGGGACCATCTAGTACTAAAAAAAGAAATAGCATCAACCCACTATGTTGTATGGTTGATGACAATGTTAATATAGCGGTGTTCATATAAGGTTTTAGATAGTGGTCCATTAACATCTATACTCATAATGGCAAAAAGAGAAGTTGGCTCTACAACTTGGTGTTAAAAGTTGGGCATAGTAGGCCTTTGTTTAGCACATACAAGGCATGAGTTAAGGACGTTGTGAATGAAATCAATCATGACCTCCAAGTAGAATTGATCCTTGAGCCACTTGCAGTTTTTTCTTGGTTCCATGACCTACAGTCGTATGTGCTTCTATAATGATCATAGTTTTGGCTGATAGATGGACATAGGTGAGCTAAGCAGAGCTACCTTCTTTATAAAGTAGTTCATTATTGATTCAGGTTAGTCCATCGTTTGCTTTAACCGCTCTTAGTCTTTCAGAGCCTCTCAATCCTATGCTTCTAGGCAACCTATAAGTTTATACGCAATCTTCTTAAAATGCGTATAAGGTTATTATTGGTAAGCAAGGTAGTCCATCAGCATTTTGGTGTATAGCACACACTGATAAACTATTAAGAAATCATAAACCTTGTATCTTGAGCCCAGCGCACAATTCAACCATACAGATCCTTTATCTGTTGTAACCACTGAAGCAACACATGATTGGTTACAAATGTAAAATGCTTCCCATATGGGTAGGGCTTAAACTGCTTGATGGTCAAGTGTACCATTAAACATTTCTGTTCTATGACGCTATAATTATTCTCTGCCTTGGTTAAGGTTTTACTGAAGTAGAATATGGGTGGTCAACTTGTTTAAATAGATTTGTGCTAGGATAGCTCCAACAGCGATTTTGCTAGCATCTGTAAACAAAAATAAGGGCTTTTCAAACTCAGAGTGAACCAGAATTAAAGCATTTGTAAGAGTATCTCTTAAAAAGTCAAAACTTGTCGCTATGATTCTTACCAGTGAAATGAAACTTCCTTATGGAGTAGATAGACAAGGTTTCAGCAAGTTCAGCAAAATGAGGGATACATTGTTGGTATTAATTGACCATTATAAGAAGACTTGCATATCCCTCAAGCTTTGGGGTGAGATATCTTTTGGATGGCGTCAACTTTATTAGGTAATGGTGAATTACCCTTGCGAGTAGTCTTATGGCAAGGAACTCCATCTCACTCTGAAAGACTGCATTTGACCAGTTTCAACTTGTTAAAAAGGCTCTGATTCAAATAAAAAAACTCCTGAAGGTTTTTTAAGTGTTTATTAAAAGTTAGGGAAAATAGTGTGACAACATCCAAGTTTTTCTTATGCAGGATGTTTTAAGATATCAGAGCATACCATCTATGGCCCAATGGAAGGTCGCAGGGGCGTTGCACAACCCTTGGACATGCAAGATGGTTGAAAAATGCCTTCTCTAAAAATGAGCGCACATTTAACCCTGTCTTTTGATGACAGCTCTATCTGCTAGTATTCACTAGCACGATCCATAGCTGAGAAGAACTGATAACTAGATAAGAGGCAGAGAGAATTTTCTATTAGAGGCAATGAGTAGCTGCCCTTTTGCTGATTGCATTAAATTTCTAATAGTCCATGACAAAGCAATGGGTTTCATCCTTCTTTTGGATCAGTAGCAAGGGGGAGCTTAAGGACTCTGAGGGGATTCAGGATGTCGGCTTTCAGTAGTTGCTTCAGTTCTCAAAATGATTAGGGCCTCTTCATTGGATTTTATTTAAAATTAAATTCATATGGGCTGGGAATCTACAATATAAACTCTGTGTTATATAATTTCATAAGTGCAAAATCGCCAGGGATTTTAGATAAGATACTAGCGTACAGCCTCAATTAGTAAACTGGACATCTTTTGTTGATCACTAGTTAAAGTGTCCACAAACTTAACATCTAATACCACAATTATTAAGCCTCTTCAAGTTCTATATCAGCTAAGGATTACAGACGGAGACAAAGTTGAAAGGTTCTATAGTAAGTTATAAGAATAGCGTGATTGGGTAGTTCTGAGTGATTTTTAAGGACTGATAAAGGGTTTACATGCCAATTTGCATTAAAAGCAAATAATTTTATTATTACTTTTTTATGGTCACAAACAGGCTTTATTTAAAATTTAGAACTATTAAAGTTATTTATAATTATGAATTGGCTTGTAATGAATGCGAAAATCAATGAAATAATTATGATTGACTTGTAATGAATGCTAAACTGAAAATAAAAACAACTTTAGCCCAGAAACCATGTAAGTGTTGTTTTCTATTAAATATAGTAATGGTCCCCTGATACGCAGGATCAAGTAAGCCAGGGCAGGCCAAGGAGTTCCAAATCTATGGATTAGATTCGCCATAAATCCCAAGAGATGAACAGGTGGTACAGTTACTTAGATTTCAGTTTCCACTAAGACTTGAGATATGCGGGCATAATCGTCTTATTAATAAAAAAGGAGGCATCCTTAGTAAAGCATCCACCACAGGGGAGGAAGAGTAATCTTAGGCCCATCACTTAATAACTTAGTATCCCCTAAGGTCTTGGGATGTTTAAGCATGCAGCCCAAGGTTTCTTTCTCCACTTTTCCATAGGCGAATTTTTGATGATTAGCAGAAAGAGGTATCCTAAAATGGAGAAATAATGTTCTTGAAGATAATTTGAGCATCAAAATTGACCAGGAATTGTGTATCAACAAAGCAGATCATAGGTATCACTTTGAAAGACTATGTAAGGGGCCAACGCTACTAAGGACTGAACTGTATGGCAAGGACAAGTAAGCTCTGATTGATTGATTTCAGGTAGACCCAATAGTCTCATATTCCAGAGAATGACCCCAATCAGGAGCAACATTTTTTTGCTTTATTAAACGTGATGAGATGACATTAACAGGGGAGCTGTTGTCATTAATGGCCATGACTTTCACCTTGTGTACTACCACCTCCACTTAGTTGAAATCTAATTCAAAATGTGATATGGAATATATGGAATTTACAATATTATAAGAATACTAATAATATTCATTTCAACTAATACTGTCAGGAGATCAAGGGAGTTGGGAGCAGACATGAAAAAACATTCAGGAAAAGAATTATGAACAGATTGTTGAGCTCAGGAATGTCAGCATAGGGAGCCTCACGCCTTAGGCTAATGCCTTTTTTCCGCCTTATCTATTTTTCTTCAACATTGGATTTATTGGTTATTGTAGAAGTCACATTAAGGACTGGGATCACAATTGGTTTATAATATGGATCTTGGCCTACAGCATGTATGTAAGATCTTGATCCCTTGTTTTAGATATGGCACTTCTCAAACTTGGGTATTTCTATAATGACCTCTATGGTATTGAGGATTATCTCAATTTTCTTGATTGTGGTAATATGGAGAAAATGTTTGTTGTTTGAGGAGAAAGAGGACACAACAGTGACGATTGTGCCATCCAAAGTGACTCAGTCATGCGTATATGGCCTGGTTCAAATAGATACAGTGAGAAAATTCTATATAATTCACCATTTACTGTGCCATATGCATAAAAGCTTATTTGCAGTTAGAAATATTTTTGTCCTTTACATCATAAGGGGAACTTCTTTAATATGCATCCAAGAGATGTATTCTTTAAGATAGGAAATCTTGATCTCATGCGTACTACTGTTGAGGAAGACTAAGATGCGTTGCATCTTCTGCCAGTCTAAGGATGACTCCATATCGCCCTCAAAAAGGAAAATGAAGGATCTGATGCTCACCATTATATGTACATACTTCCACAAAAGGTGGGCTTATAAAAGATAACTGGTTCAGATAAAATATGGATAGCGGCGATAGAGCTCTGCCAATTTTGATAGGTTTAGTATCAAAAAGGATGTGGCATCTAAAATTGGCCCATGTTCTGATGAAAAATGGGGATGTTGTCTTGTACATTACTGCAAAATTTCTCCACTTGGTCATTACTGGATTTAGAGCTGAGAAGTTGTCAAACCTGCTAATTCTCAGCAGCTTGGTCAGCAAATTGTTTTAATTCTTTTTGATGCTGTGCTTCCAAATTCTGAAATGAGGTAAGTCGTTTGATCTTGTCCTTCAGGCGGCCTGAATAGCCAGCTGTCAGGCAACCATTTACGGACAAGTTAATTTTAGGGATTAATATTTTCACCTAGAACAGTCAATTTAGATTAGCAATAAAAAATTATTTTAATATTCATTCAGCCTCCCCAAGCTACATCTTGTAATTGTTGCTACATATGGGCAATGCATGCTTTGTGGTTCTTATCTCAGAATGGCGTGGTACTGGGACCTTTGGGCCTCTAGGGCCATTGGGTCCTTGGGACTCTTCATGCCCAATTTGACTGCGGGGCCACTGGAGACAGTAATTTTTGTAGCAATCTGAGTGTTAGCCACTTTGCTAAGCTGGCAAATCCGCCTCTTAAGTTTCCAATCTGAGCTTAGAGCTGCAGTCTTTCAGATCATTGAGTAAAAAAATCAGAAACAATAATCAAATCATGCTTTTAAGGGCACAGTAGCATTAGAGAGCTGTCTGAAATCTTATCATGAAGATATCATCAACTTTGTGTACAAGCTGGACGAGAAAAATTTGTAGCTTGGTAAACTCTCTTTGGTTGTTAATATCCTCACGGGGTTTCCAACCAAAATTAGAGGCATTCTCACATAGTTTGAGGAGCTGCGAATGAATTAGGTGGCTGAGGATAGATAGTTTCTGAATCTCCATTTTAAGAACACTAACAGTTGTAGTTGATGATGATCCAGGTGAGCAAAATATTCAGAGATAAGCCTCAATTTGAGTAATTCCAATTCTGTGCTCAGAAGGATAGCCATGATAAATAGACGCATAAACTTAGAAAAATCCTGGGTTGAGTGGATCTTAATTGATTGTTGAACATGTCGCAGAGTTACATGAAGTAGGGCTTCCATTGTTTAAGCGGCCTCAGCTTATTGTATTTGGTAGCTTGCTTCATCATGGATGGAATATTTAATTCTATGATACATTGAATTGTAAAATTCTAACGCTGGCAATAGGTATATCTTGTCAGATAGTGAAGACTCATCTTGTCAAATTTTTCTTTCGTTGAGGGATATCATCTTTGCTGGGATAATCCATCTTTAGATAAGTACATTTTCGCCTGATTGCCTTAGAAGGACCTGGCAGAAAAATCAGTTTCTGGAAATACAATTTTAGTTGTCAATTTCTCTTTTAGGGTAAACAATTATATTTTAAATTAGCTCCAGTGTTCATGCTAATGGAATATTTATTTACTAGGAATTTATGTACTTTGTCAGTAGTAAAAGACGTGACAGTGTAGTAAACAATGTACTTTATATTTATCAAATGATTTAACATTTATAGAGTTTTAGGGTGCGCATTCTCAGCAGAGCATTTTTATGCTTCAATAACTCTGTCAAGTGAATTTTAAAAATTTAAAATAGTTTTTACTTATCACACATTTCGCTAATGCCAACCCTAGCCTATGTCAACTATATTGACGCCTGCTGCCCCCACATGGGGTGGCAGTGTGACGCTCCTGGAATTTATTTGCCGCCGCTGAAACGCCCCCAGGCTGGCCCAGCTAGCCCCAAAAATAAATCTGAATGCTATGTCTTGCCTCAGGACCTAGCCCACTACCTTGCACGCTCTCAGGTGGAGCTCAAAAGCCCCCTGGTGCTACCTAAGAGAAATCTGCGTTTCAGCCTTTGGGCAAAGTATGGGAACTTTTCCCCTAAGCAAATGCAGACATCAATGTGATGGCTACGATGATGTAAAGACTAGCTGGTTTTAATGATTTCCATCATTTTAAGGGATAATTCGATCTTGGCTTCTTGTGTGAAGCTCAAGCTATGGTAGCAGCTAATTTACTTCTAATTTATAAAAACACTCCCATTCCAACCATTAGAACTTGCTTTCTGGATGAGGCCACACTGTCGTCCCAGTTAACCAGCTTACCTTCCCACCTCTCCCCTGAATGTCTCTTCCACGAGCTCATGGAGGATTTGGCTGCCTATGATGCTGACCCCATGCTGCAGTTTGTGGTGCCAAATGGGGATGATCGCCTTGCTGGGCCGCGCACATCCATGATAATCCGCCCCTTCTACTGTGACACCTGCCTCACAATACCCCCCGCACCATGATCAAATCTTCCCCTGATTATCCTTTCTGGGAACGCATAAATAATGGTCGCACCATTTTTACCTTCTGCTTTTCCCTTAACCACTCAAAGAGAAAGTGCCCAAAGTATCCTGCTGATGCTGCCTCTTTCACTTCTACTTCTAGTGTAAGCTCAGATACTGATTTCGTAAAATTTTTTTCATGAGGGATAAATTCTCCACCATCCTCAACCACCACAAGTGCTGCTCCCACCGCTCCGCCAATCAAGGTTTTCCTGTCCACCCCATTCCTGTGCATATGGCTGTTCATGCGCCAGTGGAATTTCCTTGGTCCAATGTGCCTGGCCATCAGCATTTGCCATCCTACCAGCTCCTGTCACTAACCCAGCACTAGAATTATTGAACCCTTTAAACACCCTGAATGAAACGATGGTGATAAAATCACTTACATAATTAAACTAACTTTTCCTGGTAAAAATTCTTCACACCACGCCCAATTTGAATACCCGGTGCCATTTCTGACCTTGCAACAGTTTCCTTGTCTACAAATCTATTCATGGAAAGGCTGTTGATGTAGACGCTGCAACCACCAGATCCCTCCTCTATCAAGCTCCCAATTTATTGATAGAGCCACTTTGTGAGGGCTTTTCTCTACCTAACTTCCCTATTAATTTCCCCAAGGACACCAAATTTTATATTAAAAGAATTAGCTTCTGCTTCTGGCTGTTGTGCATCAATACAGTGGTATCTTTTCCTAATGACCCCTACTACCTCCAAACCTTCCAGCGCATCAAATCATTTAAATGTATGCCAGAACTAATTACCTTTGCAGATACTAACTCACCCAATATGTCAAGGTGAAGCATACCACTGGCTTCATCAATGAGGATAAACCTCACCTCTTTCTCCTTCTGCCCCAAAATGCTGATGCTCCAACCCCCTCTTATCTGATTCGCCTGCCATTTGAAGCTGGCGACAGATGAAAGTCCCCCAACTCCTCTTCTCCTTCTAGAATGTGTAACAAACGAGTTCACACCAATATTCCATAAGGAAATTGGGAAATAAGAGCCACATAACTGACTTTACTAGAGAACAGCCCATTGGAGCCAATTTCTGAACCCATCCGCCGAGTTTCGCCATTTCCACATGCCCTCAGATCCCTGTCCACACGCTGTAGGGGATACCAAGTTGCACGCCAACGCCACGCTATGCCCACTATTGAAGCTTATGACTTCTGATCTGATTATTCATTTTTAAAATAAAATACTCTTTTTGATCATGCAACCAAATCTTTATTCAATTTTTAAGGTTTTGTAGAATACTCAACAGGCTATTCAAGCCAGCCTAACCTCAAATATATAGTGTTTTTGCAAATATCAAATAAGCTTTCCTCTATGCCAAGCTCTCCTGAACCGTCCAGCACGTCTTGGGCAAAGATTCCATTCCCCATGAAATCATCATATGAACCACTCATAATTCTGAGATCAATTTTGAAACAGATGTATTTTTGGCTTTGGACCATCAAATTTCCCTCGCTCCAATTCCTTCTCATTCAGGTTTCTTTTTATATTTGGATCTAGTACTAACTGATCCATAGCAATGTACAGATCAGGTACTACCTGATCCATTACAGAACGGATGCTTAAGCTACCGCTGCAGCACTATTCTAGGAATTTTTATCTAACCACTAGCAGAGTTACCTGGCGTTGCTCAGGTTTATGAGCTCTCACTGAGACTAAAGGCTGTGCCAGCATTACTCTTAAGCCATTTGAACTAACAGCTTTGCTGTTGCCCTCGTGGCCAGTGAGCTGTTTATCATAAATCTTCTTAATAACTTATAATCTACTTAAAAGTCTAACACTAATTTTTGTTTGGTTTTAGGTGAGCAATTTGGTGAATGCTTTAATAATATTCACTAATTCTCACTTCTCACTAAAATAGTTTGAACCAATCATATTCAAAGGTTTCAGATGTCAGTCAGACAGTACGTCAGTACGTCAGTATATGTGTTTTATAAAGTAGATCCCTTCATTTAGCATACTATAAATAAAGATGCCTGGAGGACTGAGCCTCTTGGGTTGGGAACCAGTAGTACTAAAAAGAGGGTGTGCGTTCTCATTGTGGGTATTGACCCTTGAGTTTGCCAAAACCTTCCCAAAGTTTTAAAAGGAGTTATATAGTTTTTGATTAAGAAATGAAGGCCTTTTATCACTCTTCCAGAGGGTTTTAGCATCATTTTTTACTTTAATCCTTTAAGGCAATGATCTGATCTAAGGTTTCATTGATCAAAATATTATGTAGGTTTTAGTGAGTTTCAGGTATAAATCAATCATTTTTTCAAGCCTACTTAATCTCAGCTTTTTCCAACAATCCCATCAAGGTATACTTTAGAAAAACATTTCGTCTATAGACCTTTTTATCCAACAAGCTGATTATCATATATTCAAATAGGCTATAAGGTAGGCATACATATATAAGTGAGTTTCTAGTAAGTTTACTTTTGTTTATTTTACCAAAGCTAGAACTTTATCTACTAAACTATCCTTGCATAAATATTATAAAACATAAATGAATCATCCAATATAAAAACCTAAAATAGATAGGTACTGTGACAAAGGTAAACCTTTGATAGTTTCACTTACAAAAAAGTGTTTATAATTTACTTTTCTTAGGCAATATAATTGAGCTATATAGTATTATATTATTTATCTTGGATCATAGAAGTAAAGTAACATTAAAAGTTTAGTAATCATCTTTTTAATATAATTAGATGATCTGTAGTATAAAATAACAATATAAAAATTACAACTTATAGAAAAACACCATAGTTTTTGCATAATTGTTGAACATTAGCCCAAAAATGTTGGCACATTGTAATTATGGAAAACTCAGTACAGCTAATTGTAAAAACCACCAATGCAAAGAGAAATTCTAAATATACAAGAATTTGAAATGATAAAACTGTTAATTTTCAGTGATATGAATTACATCTGCTGAGCTGAGTTGTACAGGTTTAACTTATAAGCAACAGAATGGACGATATACAGTTCGCCAATCTGCAATAAAATAATACATAATATATGGAGCAATTCCCCAAATGACACTTTTATTAAGATAAGAAACGCAGAACCTATCTGCATACTACTAAAAAACCTCTTCTTCTCAATTTTACGCTCAACTCTTACCTTGGTATTCTAGGTCAATTCCACCCTTCTGCTTAGCAATCACCTATTTGTTCCATTTTAGAAGCTCTCATCTATCTCAAGGTTTTGATGAAATCCCCTCTATTTGCTGAACAATTGAAACTTTAAACGAACTACTTCACATCAATACAATTTCTGCTCAATCTCAAGGCTAACCTTGACTCTAATTAACTATCCACTGCAATGTATAGCTTATCATCCAGTAATATCAATTCCTGACATTAACCACCCTACCTTTGACTGGATTTTAAGCTATTATTACCTGTATGCTCGGAGGAACTTCATGTGAACTCAGTTGATAATCTGACCACCTGCGGGTTTGTTAATTGTTGGGCATTGATACCAGTCTTATCAGTTATTTCAAATGCCCCAGTTCAAATATTAGCGAGCTTGTTCTTCCATCCAAATCCATGTTGGTCATGGAATAAGACATGATCTCTTACAGCAAACTTTGGGAGTCCACTACATCTATTATGGTCAGCCGCCTGATCATGAATCTTCTTAGCAAAGCTAGTAGAATATTCTTCCACTTGTAGTTTAATCAGCATCTCCATTAAATTGGTCAAAATAACGCTGTGATTCCATGCTGCCCGTATCCTCCACTCAAGAGTAAAGCAAGATAGGTAAAGCCATATGTCTACTATAGAGAAGTTGAAAAGGACTTTTGCCAATGGACAAATGGTAGCAGATATTATATGCAAAGACAGCTTTGGGTAAGAAGATAGTACATTTAGAGGGTTGATATTTTAAAAGCTTGTGGAGTATGTTTACCAATGTTCTGTTGACCTATTCCACAATTCCATTGGATTCTGTATGGTAAGGTGTAGTCAAAACCCCGCATATTGCCATCAGTTTTTCAAATTAGGCAGGATATGAAAATTGAAATTGGTTCCATAGTCCATTAATATGAACTACAGACAGCCATGTTGCTGTATGACACACTCCATAATAAAATTAGCGGTAGTGACCGTCCCCAAATCATTAATCGCCCTGGCTTCCAACCATCTCATCACATCGTCAATTACTACTATTATAAAACTATATCAGTTTGCACCAGTTGACAAAGGCCCCACCACATCAAGAGAAACAGTATGCCATTTGAAACGGGGCTTAACCAGCTGGTAGGTTGTCTTATTGTGGAAAGGTTTCTCCACTTGGAACTGATGATAAAAGCTAAACATTCCAGCACGTCATAATGCATGCTCTCCCAAAAGAAAAGGGGTCACAAAAACTACACCATTTTCCGCAGCCCACCATGACCTACTGCATGATGTGCATCCATAATAATTGCTTGTCTAGAAGAGGGTTTAGGGAAACTCATATTCAACTCCCCAATCTTCTTATATAGTTCCTCATTACATTAAAAAAGCTATCCAGTCTAAGCCCATCTAACAACTTGATCACTTGTGGAAGCTCATTATGGTATCTGCCCACCACCATCTTCTCATATGTTAGGATTTTTGACCACCTTTCCAGACGTCTAGATTACCATGGGTCGCAGGGGATAATTCCCTATAGCGAAGTGAATTGGATATCATTTGAATCTGATTTCAGTGTAACAATGTTTGGGGGATTTTAGGTTATTCGCCTGGGTCAGATCCATTGAGGATCAATCCAGGTGAATGCTTAAGATCTCATCGGGCAGAGTTGCCAACAAAATAGGGGCATCTGATAGTTGATCAATGATTAACTATCAGGTGTACTGATTGAGATCAGTCAGGTTTCATCACTAACTGATTGGTATTAAGGGTCAAGTTGCGAGGCGAGTGATGCCGCCTGCAACTAGCAAATCAATCATATGGTTGAGACATGCCTTAATGGGTAACAAATCTCATTAACTAAGTAGGTCACTTGCCAAATATGGCTGGTTCACTGGAATCAAAAGGAAGATATTAGTGACATGTTTTCTGGCTCTTTCCATTTTGGTCTTGAGGATGTTCAATGATAGAATCCTAGCCAGGATAGGGAAGACCATCGCTGCTATGACAAGGATAGGTAATTTAATGGCAAAGGCTGCCGTTTCATTGATGAGGTACCAACTGAGGGTGGGCGCTGAATTCCCACTATAAGTTCCCTAAGAAATCTCTTATTAGATAAAAAATACTAATATATTTACTAAGACTGTTATGTACTTTTGGCAGTTATTAGTATCATACCATTATTCTTTTTGAGTTATATTCTTTAATAAGGAAATTATTGCTGTGTGTTTCAATTAGGAGACTCTTTAGGAAAAAGAGTAAGGATCTGAGCGTGGATCTATAAAGGAGAAGCTGAACTGAATTGAGGATTGCTGCCAACTGTGTGTCACCAGAGTGAAGCCGTAAATGAGGAACTGAGCATGGATTGTGTAAGAAGTACAATGGAACAAATCCCTATTAAGGACATCTTAAGTATTTTGAGGGAAATACTGGTCAAGCGTTGGACCCAATTCTACTACTTTATCTAACTATGGATAGTAGTCTCCATACTATTATTAAATGTATATCTTATTATCAGACAACACGGAGAATTGCACAACAAACCTGTGCAGTTAGTTAATTTAGGGGTTATAAGCCAAGAATAATCAAGAACCCTATAAATCTTAACATCATACATATTGTTAGCCAAAAAGCCGTAATAGCGACCTTTGGTAGCCATGAAAGACAGTCTGCATTTTGATGTTTTCCTCCCATATGGTGTACAATATTGAGATTATACACTTGTAGCTTCAACGCCCATTGTGCGAGCCATCCTTAACTTTCATGGAGATTTTGCAGCCACGCAAAGATGCATGATCTGTTACCACTTAAAATTTCACCCCTTGGAGGTATACCTAAAATGTTTATATGCATATATCACTGCTAAGCACTCCTGCTAAGTCACGGTGTAATTCCATTATGACAGTTTATGCTACAGCTACAAAATTTGAAGGATGCTCAACGCCTTCATCATCCTTCTGAGATAATACTGCCCCTACGATGGAAAGTGATAAATACATTTGTACTATGAAAACTTTTTTGAAGTTGTGGTGTAAGAATTTACTTAAGGAGTTGATTATTGGTTGTCAACCCTAGTAATCTTTTTACTGCACAGGTTATTTTCCTCATGCACCTCACGTTGTAAAGAGTATATTATCTGATAATAGTATGGAGACTATTATTCATAGTTGAGTTAGAACTATTATCAGGCCCAATACTTCAGCCAGTATTTATGATTAAATACTTGATAGTCATACTCATAGGGATTCGTTCCCTATGTTACTGTCCACTCAATCTTCATCAAGATCCTCTGATGACAGTCTCCTTTGGCCTAACACACAGTTGGCAGCAATCCCATAGTCATGGTTCCCTTCATCTCTAGATCCTTTCTCAAATCTCTACTCTTCTCTCTGAGAGTCTAACAATTATTGCCTTCTGCAATAGTATCCTTGAGATGGAACTTCACACTGAATGCTGATAGTCTAACTATAACCAAATCTACAATAAAACTAATAATGTTCTAATGTATTAAGGTATATCTGTATGAGTATATGTGTATATTTCATTATAGTGAATCCTCAGGAATTTATAGGGGATTCGGCCATCTAACCCTTAGTTGACACCTCTTCAATGAAACGGCAGCTGTTGCCATTAAATCACTCTTCCTCATCTTAGGCAGCGATGGTCTTCCCCATCCTGGCTAGGATTTCATCATTGGACATCCTCGAGACCTCAAACAGAAAGAGTCAGAAACGTGTCCCTAACATTTTCCTCTCAATTTAGGTGAACCAAATATAATTGACTAGCGACATGCTTAGGTAATGGGACTTTTTACCCATTATGGCAGGTCACTTCACCAACTGATCGATTTGCTAGACGCAGGCGGCATCAATCACCTCACAACTCACCATACATTCCCAATCAGTCAGTGATGAAACTCAACTGATCCCTTTTGATACACCTGATAGTTAATCACTATCAGATGCCCCTATTTTGTTGGCCTCTCCACCCGATGAGATATTAGGTATAGATCTGGATCAATCCCTGATGGATATGACCAGGCAAATATCCAAAATCCCCTGAATGTAGTTCCTCTGAAACCTGGGTTAACTGATTTCTGATTCACTTCACTTTAGGGACTTTTCCCCTAGTGACGCCAGGTAATCTAGCAGACTGGGAATATGGGCAAAAATCCCAACACATCCCCCCTCTTGCCTAGATTTCCAGCGAGAAAAGGACTGGGGCATGGGAACACCGCCTCAGACACCTGGTCAAATACTTCATTGGTTCAAGTGGAGTACACTCTTCAATACTCAACGCTGCTCAGGACGACCTTTGGAATAAAGCATTCCTCCTCTTCCTCCTCACTACCACATACTCAGAGCGCGGTCCCCACAACCTCTTGTCATGCTGGGCTAATCAATTTACTCATGATAAAATTATTCCCAGGATCCAGTTTTCCCCCTGTCAGGGTATATGACCCTCTGTCATATTCAGGATTCTTGGTCTGGCGTCCTTGAATTTCTGATTCTCTCCTATTTCTAGACAGGAGACTCTTGCCATCGATATTTGTTTCATGGCTTGATTAAGAATACTTATTTCTATTCGCCCTCATTATTTCGCTCATAACCTCTTGGCTGTAAGTCATTCTTAATTCTTCCCTTTGAAAAACTTATTTCATTAATTTTTGAAATTAATTTCCTGAAATTGGAGCCTAATGGATTATAGAGTGCATAATGTCAACTTCTATATAAGTCTGACATCCCACCTCTAGTCCTGCTCATATGTCAAACTCAGAATCCCGCTATCAGCAACTTCTTAACAGTCTGTCAAATTTGGACCCCCACCTCTTCCAGCAGATGAGTCAGGATGCTCAATGGAACCTCTTCTATGGTCCTTCAGGACTCATACTCTTAGTCTGGTGCAAGGGGCTAGTCCATCTATTGAATTACCGGAAATGGTAACCAATCCCTCTGAAACCAGGCGTGCCATCATTTCAAACAACTCTCAGCTGACTCTTCCCTTGCAGTCAATCCCCAAGTTGGACTTCAAAACCCTCCTGGAGTTGGCTCCTTTTGCTGATGCTCTGAACATCATCATAAATGCTCTGGAGGTTATGCCAGTTGCTTTAAATTGTTCGTTCTTGGCCAGTTCAGATTTGCTCCTGAGTTCCTCTTACAACTTGGGCAATTCTACCAACCCGCTGCGCTGGTTTCTGTGCTTTCAACTGGGAACAGCATACATTTTGAGCTCCCCTACGCTGATCTTTGGGACCAGGTTACCGTGGCATTGACATTAGCGCTGAATCCCTCTGATCTGGACAACCTTCTGGATTGGGATACTGCTGCTTATGCTCTCCGCTTTGCTGGTCAAGTTCTTCAAAGTTGGTTGATGAAGCTTCTAGCCTCGCCTGGCTTCCATCAGTCATTCAGCTTCAGCTTCCATGAAGCCCATAGTCGTTGTTTACAAGATGCAATCCGCACTTTACATGACTACCTCTTCTCTGGAGCTTCTCATCGCTATTTTCTGTTGATGGCATTAATTGGGGGCATGATTCGACAACCCCCCTTGAGTATTCCTTCTTCACTGCTGGCTCACATGTCTGGCGTTCTTGATGAGGCCCATTGGTAGGCACTTAAGACAAATCTTCCAGTTTCAGTGCCTTATCAGGATTACTCAGGATTATTCGCTGATTGCCTCTTCTTATATTGCTGTTTTCCTCCCTGCTCCGGGGTTTTATGATTGGCTTCTTCTGACATATCAGTTTCCCTTCCCCTAGTTGCATTCTCTCAGGGCTCAGCGTCCGCTCAACATATGTGGTTTCATGTAGGTCTCGCCCTTGCAAGTTTCCAATCACATATTGATTTTGATGGGCTATTTCTTCCTACCGCGATCCATCCTCCCTCCCCAAGAGGCGACATAGGTGGAATTATCCCCATACTGAGGATGGCCAATAAAAATAAAATTTATAAAAATATATTGGTTTTTTTCTATGCATTTAAAAATCTTTTTTTCCAATATCTTTTAATATTTTTTTTATTTTTATTTCCCTTTTTTCTAATAGGACTTAACCTTGTCTCAGTTCAGAGGTCCTTCTTTTCCCCAAACTGGATCCTGGGCAATTAAACCTACCAGTTTTCTATGGTTCAGAGGTCCTTTTTTTGGAGTTAACCATCTAGATTGGTTCAGAGGTCCTTTTTTCGGACTTAACCTAATTATCAGGACATGACCAACTTAATAGTTCATCTATCCTTTGGGAACTCTTTTATTTTTTTCTATAATCCAACACTTTAGATACTTAGTGTGGCTCTATTTACTACTCTTCCATCCAAGAGATTCTTGATGGAGTAAGCATCAGTCGCCGTCTTGGCAATTACTTTGGATGACCACCAACCATAATGCATCTAACTTGTTTCTTCATCTGAACCATGCATATCATAATAGGTGACTCTTTCTCCTATTTGATATTCTTATGGTGGTCGGTTCTTAACATCCGTTGATTTCGCTCATATCCTTTTCTTTAAGGTTGTATTGAATGCTTGCAATTGCATATAAATTGGATACTCAGCAGTCAGTTCAGGTATTGTTTGGTACTCATCCCCAACGTAGGTTCTACTATAAAATATAATATCAGCGGCAACATGGCCTTCCTCCCATATTGTAATTCAAATGGCATCTTTCCTGTTGCCATATGAAGACTGATGTTGTAGGCGAACATCACCAAACTCAGGTATGTTTACCACATGGAAGTTCTTCCTGCAACTAGCTTCCTCAGCGTCATGGCCAGCATCCCATTGACCCGTTCTACCATTCCGTTCATCTCCAGCTGGTATGGTACTGACATGACTCCCCAGATCCCCATTATTTCATTTAGCTTAGGGATCACATAAGATGTGAAGTTGGTCCCATTATCACTCAGTATAACTTGTGGACATCCATGCCAAAATACTACTTGATCTAGGATGAATCTCGCAGTACTGGTAGCATCAACTCTGGCTAAAGCTTTCATTTCAACTCATCTCGTTAGATAGTCAATGGCTAAAATGATGTATCTAACTCCTCCTGTGCTCATTGCCAGCGGTCCCATCATGTCGATGGACACCATGTGCCATGCAAATCCAGGTCAGACCAGTCAGTATCCAGTTGTACTCTTGTATGGTTTATGCAGTTGGCATTCCATGCAACAAGCCAGATGATCCGCGACATCATAGTCTATCAATTTCTAGTAATAATACTGGCAAATATGGTCAGTTGTTTTTCTCAGGCCTCCATGCCTGACAACCTTATGAGTGGCTTGAACTATTGCTCTCTTTCTGACAGTTTCAGAAATAATAGCCATTTCCCATTTATCATCTTGAATACTTGTCCATCCATACTCTCAGTGTTTTCCATCACTTTTCGAAGTGCACCTTGGATTTCTCAAGGCTCATCCCCAATTCTTCCTTTGACCATTCTCTGGAATAGCTCATCCGCCTGTGAGTATACCAACTGGACCATTGGCAACTGCGATAAGCCATCCACATTCTGATGAGAAGCCCCTGATCTGTGGACTATCTCATAATTGTAAGCCTGAAGCTTAAGTGCCCATTGGGCCAGTCATCCTTCAGGTTCCCATAGATTGTGCAGCCAATGCAGCGAAGAGTGGTCCATCACCACCTTAAAGTGCGTTCCGTGGACATACACCTGAAACTGCTTACAGGCGTAAATGACCACAACGCATTCACACTCAGTCATGGAGTAATTCCTCTCAGCAGCTGAGAGTGTCCAGCTCACATACACCACCGGATGTTCATCTCCAAATTCATCTACTTGGCTCTTTTTTTTTTTTTTAGTACTAGATGGTCCCCATCTACTTGGCTCTTTATAGCGCTGATTGCCATCAATGTAGCATCAGTTTGAATGAAAAACTCCCAATTTAAATTTGGATATTTCAGAATTGTCGAATTTATCAGATACCAGCGTAATTCATCAAAGGAGTCCTGGGCCTCTTCAATCCATATGAATCCTTTTTTTGGATCCTTTAATAAATGAAATAAAGGCTCATCTATTTGGGCAAAGTCCCAAATAAATCTTCTGTAGTATCCGACCATCCCAATGAATACTTGGATGTCTTGGACACTCTTCAGCATTGACATGCGCTCAATAGCTGCTATCTTATGGGGTTGCAGCTTCATACTGTTTGCGTTAATCACAAATCCCAGGTATCAAGCTCCTTCTTGAAGAAGTGGCACTTCCGTGGCTTGATCTTCAGGTTAGCTGCAGACAGTCTCTTAAAAACTTCTTTCAAGTGGTGCAGGTGATCAGTAAAGGTTCTACTGAACACATTGATATTATCCAGATATACCAGGATGCACGGCAACCTTAGGTCGCTCAATATCGCGTCCATGGCCCTCTGAAACATTGCAGGCGCATTACAGAGACCCTGGGGCATCCTAGTCAGCTAGTATAACCCCTGTGTGGTGATAATCGCACATTTTTCTTGGTCTTCTTTTGGCAAGTTGATCTGCCAGTATCCCAAGATTAGGTCCATCATGGAGAAATACTTCGATTCTCCTAATTGATATTTTGTATCGTCAATCCTCAGTAGGGGATATGGATATTTTTCGTAATTTATTCAGCCTCTGATAGTCAATCAATACCCAATTTGATCCTTCTTTTTCTTTACAATCAGAATTGGGCTTTCCCAGGGACTTGATGATGGAACTAGAAGCCCATGATTCACTAGTTTACTGATCTCATCTTCCACTACTGTTTCGGTGGCTTTCAATCTTTGGATCAGTCTCATCCTTATTGGTAGATTTTACCCAGTGTCAACCTTGTGAATTATGCCTTGTGTGCATCCCAAATCGTAGTCATCCTGAGCAAATACTTCCCAATATCTCTCGAATAATTTGAGCACCCCTTCCTTCTTCCCTTCCAGCAGATCTGTGAGCTTCTCTCAATCAACCAATGGGCTGACGCTTTCAGCCGCTTCAGCCAGTAATCTTATTTCTTTGAGAGACCCAAAATCATGGAATTGTCTCAATTCTGCCATCAGGATTAAATGAATAAACGTAATGATTTGATTCCTCTTGATCTTCATCAGTTTTTCGCTAAAATTCTCCAAAGAACTCATATTTCTCCATGGCCTGGCAACTTCCTGAACTATCTTGAGGTCAATTTTCTTTTCCCCAGCTCTAGTCATGGCGTTTATATCCATGTTGACCACTTGATATAGTTGATCCTGCTCATCATCTACAAACAGATCACTAATATCTATCTCTTCATTCATGATATCAGGAGGAACAGGTTTCTCCGCCACTCTACACTGTTCCATATCTAGGTAGTGGGACCTTTTCTTGAATCTATGGCTACTGCTGTCTCTTTAGCATGAACCACGTTGATTTAATCCTTTGGCTTTTTGCAGTGTGCGGCGAGATTCCCTTTCCCGCCACAATGGAAGCAGGCCTTTTCTTTCTTATTTAACTGTATGAAATCCTCAGGCTTATTTCCCGGCACAGTTCAGTTGGATGTCTCATTTGCTCCTTCGCTTCCCTTCATGGGATTCAGATTTTGGACTGGATTGGACTTGAAGCTTCTATATGGGGCATCAAACGTCGCTCCCAGAATCTTCAGGTTATCTACCATTGCGAGGTAGTTATTTCAGTCATGAATACAGTAGACATCATTTGATGCAAATCATGATAGGGCTGATGGGCCGCTTACAAAGCTATTCTTACATCATAGTCATCTAACACCTTTGCTCCAGCCAGGATCTGCAACTCCTGATAAATTGATCCGCGAAGCTTGCAAGAAAGTCATCTTTATGGAATTGAATTCCCATAAATTTTTCTTGCGTTCTGATATACTGGTTGAACTCCCAAACTCCTTCATTATGGCTGATTTAGCCTTGGCATAGGACCAGCTGTCCCCCTCCAAGTGGGGTAACACTAGGTTCTGGCAGTCTGTATCCAAACAGTACATGACCATCAACGCCTTCTGACAATCCCCGTATCCATTCATGGTCATGTCAAATAGTCAGAAAAATGCTAGGGCGTTATCGATGTAATGTGGGCAATTTAGGTGTTGCTCTGAATTCCTCTGAGTCATTTTGAACCAATTCTCTCAGCTCAGCTACTCGGCTCACTTGTGGAGTGACTTCTGGCGTGGTCTCCAAAGTAGCATTAAATGCAGGCAGCATATTTCTTGAGGTATTTCTCTTCCCAAGTATCATTTAAAGTCTTCCCTCTTCAGCATCACTGTCCATATCAGGCTCACATGCACATCTGTGGGCTTTTAATCCCTTTATTTCTTTCATCAACTTCTCAATGTCCGCACCAAAGTTTCTAAAATGAACGCAATCCGCTTCATGTTCCATTTTCAGGAATAGGACCTCTCAAACGAGGTCCCCTTCTTTCCTCTTCAATGAGTTTACTTTGCCAAGTAACTCATTCCTGAAGTTGGCTACGTTTTCAACTCCTTCCTCCACCTTGGTTACTCGCTCTTCCAAGGCCGCAAACTCCCAATGATCTGCTGAGTTTAAGGCATTCTGATTCACTGTGGCGATCTCAGTCCACAACTTGCGCATCTCTTCTTTGTACGACATTATTGATAGATTCTTCTACTTAACAACCTCCTGTAGTGAGCACCAACTTGTAAGAATTTACTTAAGGAGTTGATTATCAGTTGTCAACCCTAGTAATCTTTTTACTGCACAGGTTTGATTTCCTCATGCACCTCACGTTGTAAAGAATATATTATTTGATAATAGTATGGAGACTATTATCCATAGTTGAGTTAGAACTATTATCAGGGCTAAAGCTTCAGCTGGTATTTCCAATTAAATACTTGATAGTTGTACTTGTAAGGATTCATTCCCTATGTTACTGTCCACTCAATCTTCGTCAAGATCCTCTGATGACAGTCTCCTTTGGCCTAACACACAGTCAGCGGTAATCCCTTAGTCGTGGTTCCCTTTGTCTCTAGATCCCCGCTCAGATCTTTACTCTTCTCTCTGAGAGTCTACAAATTTTTTGCCTTCTGCAATAGTATCCTTGAGATGAAACTTCACACTAAATGCTGATAGTCTAACTATAACCAATTCTACAATAAAACTAATAATGTTCTGATGTATTAAGGTATATCTGTATGGGTATATGCGTATCTTTTATTATAGTGAATCCTAGGAAATATATAGGGGATTCGGCCTTCTAACCCTCAGTTGACATCTTCAATGAAACGGCAGCCATTGCCATTAAATCACCCTTCCTTGTTTTAGCAGCGATGGTCTTCCCCATCCTGGCTAGGATTCCATTATTGGACATTTTTGAGACCTCAAATGGAAAGAGTCAGAAACATGTCCCTAACATTTTCCTCTTGATACAAGCGAACCAACCATGATTGGCTAGCGACCTGCTTAGGTAATGGGACTTTTTACCCATTATGGCAGGTCACTTCACCAAGCAATCAATTTTCTAGTTGCAGGCGGCATCACTCGCCTTGCAACTCACCATACATTCCCAATCAGTTGGTAATGAAACCTGACTGATCCCAATCGATACACCTGATAGTTAACCACTATCAGATGCCCCTATTTCGTCAGCTGCTCCGCCCAATGAGATATTAGGTATTTATCCGGATTGATCCCCAATGGATATGACCAGGAGAATATCCAAAATTCCCCGAAGGTAGTTCCTCTTAAATTTGGGTCAACTGATTTCCGATTCACTTCACTTTAGGGACTTTTCCCCTAGTGACACCGGGTAATCTAGCAGACTGGGAATATGGGCAAAAATCCCAACATGGGGTATTGCAGAATGGGCTCTTGCAAATGCAGTCCAAAAGACATTAGAAAGCATTTTGGCATCGTTCTGTCCAGTCAAATGTGGCATTTTCTTCAATATCTTAAAGAGCTGTGCTTTAATACAGCTGAAGTTAGGAATGAACCGCCAGTAGTAACCAATCATTCCCAAAAACACTTAGATATCTAATTTATTACCCGACTGAATCATCTTACTTATAGCTTCCACCATCGCCAGCTACAGTTTAAGCCTTTTTGAGTCCACCACGACTAAAAATATTCCAATTGCTTTTTGAAAAAATGAAACTTATGAGGATTAAACTTGATATTAGCATCAGTGAGTCAGCAGAACACTTGTATCAAGTGGTCAAGATGCTCTGTGAAAGTTTATGAGAACACGTTGATATTATCAAAGTAAATTAAAACACAAGACAGCTTCAGATCACCCAAGATTGTATCCATAGCACACTAGAATGTAGCTGTGGCGTTGCACAAACCCTGAGCATATGTGTAGGCTGGAATAACCCTTAGAAGTGATTATATCACATTTCTTGCGTTCTGCCGCTGGCAATTCAATCTACTAGTACTCTGATATCAAATCTATGGCAGAAAAAATTACCCCTCCAAGTCGATCTAACGCAACAACAATCTGTGAAAGGGGGTAGGAGTCCTTCTTCATGATGATATTGATCTTCTAAAGTCAATGGACATCCGGTTAGTGTCATTTTTTCCTTAACAATAAGCACTGGAAATACCCATGGGCTCTTAGATGGTTTTAAAATCCCATGTTTAATCAATCTGTCTACCTCATTGGAGACAACCTCTTCCACCGCTTTTGAGCGCCTAATAGGCCGTGAAAATAATGAGAGGGTGATCTTCCATGTCTACTGATGAACCATCCCTTGTGCACACCCCAAGTCATGGTCATCAGAGGCAAAAATATCTTAGTATTTTTTAAATAAGGCCATTGACCTATCTTTCTGTTCTTTGACAATCCAGTTAGAGCTTCCCACAGAACCACTTCAATTACGCCAAATGTGGATTTTACCAGTAGGCTGAGGTCATCCCATGATCAGAAGTAATAAATATGCTGAACCTCATCAATAGGGATCAAGTGTAAATAAGCCACCACTTGGTGCCTTTGGACCATCATAGCCTCCTTCTTCAGGTTTACTACCAGAATCTTTAAACTCCCCTTCCCTGGTAACAATAATCCAGAAGCCACATGAGCTTTTGGCTAGGATTGCTGGTAGGGCCCCATAATCTCCCCATATAAACCTTCTGGGATGTCAATTTCAAGCTCCATCCCCTATATGACCTGAAGCCCGGATGGTATGCTTACAGTGCTTGCAGTCATAGCGGAATACCGTTCTATTCATAGATCTTGTTGGGGAGAGCTCTGGTCCTCCGCTTCATACACTGATATTGGAAAGGATTCACCACATTAATATACGCCAAATAGATCTGTCTGGAGCGGATCTGGTACTTTGGGAATCCGCTAGAGGTAAAGTAAATGAGTATCTGTTGTTCCAAGATACTAATAATTGCTTCCGCCATACGGATTATGGCTCCAAATCGCCTCACGAAGGCAGCTCAATCAACATGTCATAGTTTTTTTTGGAAGAGCCACAGCTGGAGTGACAACCCTAACCAAACCAAATATCAGAGGTGTCGTGCTGCAAGCTCCTTTGGACACAGTACTCTGTGCCCCTGCGATACCATACACTACTCTGTGATCCACATCAGGCTTCAGCGGAAGCTTAACCATGATCTTGGTGGAGATTATATTAACTGGGGCACCAGTATCTATAATAGCTCAAATTTTTGTGTTCTGAACAAAAATATCACAGTAGGTATGCTCTGAATAAGAAGAACCATTGGTGTTTATTACATAAACAACCAAGGGATTATTGTTACTAAGGAAAATTTCTATATCCATACCAACTTGGGGATACTCCTGGTGATCATTTATACTGGAATGGCTACGCTAACCCCACTAGGGAGGCGACGTCCGTTGAGGGTCCAGCATCACTTGTGCCATTTCGTTTAAGAATTTGCTGTGCATAAAGCTTTTTAACATCTCAGCAGAATGTGGAACCTGAAGGGTGATAGTCACTCTCATGAATGGAGTCTGAAGATTTGACCTAAAGTTGTTAGTATAATAATTCATCAGGTTGGGTATCAGAGCCAATGCAAAGAGACACTTGGGAATTTTTAGGGACATTTAAATTCGAATTACTGGAGGTAGAGCATCCCATCTCTACCCTGCTCAAGCTTTTCCTGCTCCACAAAAACAAATGGCACTGCATGCATGTGCTGGTTGCCTGGGCAGCTAGCCACATAATGCCCTTTTTGTCCACATGAAAAAAGCATTCATAATGGCTCTCATCTAGGGTTTGCGCCTGAAGGGCCAGTTTGAAAGTTAACCAAAGTATTGAAGTTAGGCTAGGGATGGGGTGGCTGAGCATAAGAAGGGAGGAAAGGATCTGCTAACATATAGGGTGGATGAATATTAACCAATGGAACATAACTGGGTCATTGCTGTCCAGTTTCCGATGAGTATGCAGTGGCGGTAGTAGGGGCCTTAAGCTCCACATTGGGAACACTGAACATAGCGGAAAGATGGCGCAAAGTGTTAATGATTCAAAGAAGCCCTGCATCTTTGTTCAATATGTGAGTCATAGCATTATGCAGTTCATGATATGGTTTGACTGCCGCCGTTATGGCTATGCCTACATTCTCATTGGTTAAGATAATTGCTCCCACTAACACATGAGCTTCATTGATGAATCACTTTGCAAACCTCACCAGGTACTCATTCTTGTGAAACTGTATGGTCATAAGTTAGCCTTGCGCTGCGCCATCTTAACCACACCCCCAAACAGATGGAGAACATTCTCCTTCATCTCTTGATAATACACAGTACTATTCTGGAGTTAATAGGTGACCTGGTTGGCGCTCTCAACATCCAGAGTGGAAAGCAACAGTTTTGCTTTCCGCCAATCCAATGCCCCTTCCATGTCAAATTCAAACCATTTAAAATATCCATGCATGTTCCCATCATGACTGAAGGGTGGTAACTTCTTGATCTGAATAAAATCACCTTGCTCTGGGCTCCTGGTGTTAGGAACAGCCAAAATAGGTTCCAAATGGTTAAGGGGAACATCCCCTTGTGGACTAGAATAGGGTCATGAGGATGGATACAAAACTACTAAAATGGAATGGGGAGAAGTTAGATTGCGAGAAGGAACTGCAGTGACCCCCAAGGGGTACTTGCTAGCTTATATATAAAATTCTTATCCCAACTTTCTGCTGACTGCACCCTTTCCCCCATACCAGGCTGTTCAGCAAAAATTTTTTGTCAATTATTCGCTCAGCTTTGACCAAATAGCACTGACACTGGCCGTCTTGCACACCCTGAGGAAGTGCTTTGAACTCACCTTGAAATTTGTGGTGGAATTCCCACTCACAGTCCAGTTTACGCTCCATCTCCTGAATCTGTGAGAGAACATCCTCCAATTTGCCCTGCATTCTCGCGTTTGCCATCTGGTGTCACGCGCTTGTCAGTTAGCTTCATCTACTTTATTAATGAGAGAAGTTCGTTCACACATCAGCTCCTCGTTAGCCCTACAAAGGGTATCCAAGCACACTCGCATATCATCATACTCCACCATCTCAATGAAAGAAAGGGTATTAACTCAACTCTGAGCTGCATGACTAGCACTTTCCAACTAATTAATCAGACCCAGCAACTGAATGTATTCTTATAACGCAAATAAGCTGGTTGTATGGTATGCCATCTGCTGGTTACTCCACTCAACACAAAGTTGACTAAATCTGAATGCCACAGAGTCAGCGTGATCATTCATCCGCTGCTCTGTCAGGGCAACCCAGTCCCTAATCCTAGCAACTTCTGCTTCTATCCCTTCATCTCATTCTCTCAGGTCAACCATAAACTGCTCAGTGATACTACCCAATGTAGTGACATACTGAATCCATTCCACCAATAGGTCACGCTGGTCTAACAATTCCCCTAATACTTGGGGTAACTCATAATTTAACTTTGGAACTAATTCTTCAAGCGATGGCAGACATCCATGACATGACTGTCTATGTGCACTAGCGACCCTTGACCTTTTAGAAAGAGTGATTGAGGTGGTCAAGTAAAAGATGTGTGTCGTTCTGTTCTTCTTAGACAAACTGAATGATGTCCCCTATCTCAATGTTATGTCAGGCCAACACACATAGTAGTTAGCCGATCAAAGGCTGAACATATGCAGCCAAGTATTCATCAGCTCCATGTGTGCTGAGCTGGCGAGACAGCAGCATGGTGGTGGCGTCAAGGTAAGACATATACAACGTGTAACAAGATTCTTGGTCCCGTTGGTTATAAAATAAACTCAGAGCATGTTTCCCCATCTCATCTTCATAGAGTCAGTACCCCATAAAAGCCATTCCACAATATTCACAGTTACTGAGGGGTCTCATTAGTGTACCTACCATGTTGATCTGATGCTAACGTGGGACAAGCGCCTAACTACAATTCTATCATAGTATCATCTTCCCCTGGCTCTGTCACCATGAAAAGTGCCATTACTTCATTGGATTCCAACATTGCTTCTCTGTCATATCAAATATGAAATTTGATTAGACTTTTGAATAATGAGGAGGTCTCTCCATTATGATCTAAAACAGTTTATGATACAGTTGACCAGTGGACCCTGTAGTGAGTGCCACTGTAGTCTTTTTGGAAATATGTGTTAAATCTGCTGAGCTGGTTTGCATATGGTAATAACACTGAGCAACAGAACAAATAATATTTAGATTGCCAATCCTTAATAAAATCTGATATATAATATATGGAGCAATTGCCCCAAATGACATCTTTATTATAATATCAAATTACAGAACCTATCTGCATACTACTAAAAAAATCTATTCTTCTCATTCTTCTGCTCAACTCTTATCTCAGTTTTTAAGTTGATTCCGACCTTCTGCTTAGTAATCTCCTTATTTGTTCCATATTAGGAGTCTTTGTCAATCTCAAGGTTTCAGCGGGTTTTCCCTCAATTTGCCAGATATTGATATTATGATCAATTCACTTCCCATCAATATAATATCTGCTTAATCTTGAGGCTCACCTTGACTCTAATTAATGATCTGCCGGCCTGTATAGCTTATTGTCCAGTCCTAACAATTTCTTGACAAAAACTTTAAGTTTTTTATTGTACAAAACCAAATTGAAATATTAAGACACAAGTTAAGTACCTCTATAACAACTATATCTCTTGTAATGACATACTTAAACTCACATATACCCAATCTTTTTACCTGAGCAGATGCCCATGTACATCGCCCTTAATCCTATCATTTCTCCTCACTTCTACATCCTAGGATATAAATTAGTTTAGATAAATTTCCCATATGTAAGGAAACACTATATATTTTACTTATTTTCTCCTTAAATAATAGTACTTGTACTATATATTAATGATAAGTATCATACTATATATAATGTTAATTTATTTATATAAAATGATATTGGGATTTTATTCCTTATAAGCAAGTAAAGACAATTCAAATATTTACAAGAAAATCTTAACTAATTTTACTCTTAGTAAATTCCATCTTGCCTGGGAGCTTAAAAATGATCTAGGAATTACTTTAGCCCTAACATCAGAATATTTAAAGCCAAATATGAAACTGTTTTCTGTAGACTCCATGTTAAACAAAAAAAACTAGAAAACATATGGAGATTATAGTTGCTTCTCACCACAGGGGCACAGTATTCTACTTTTGTTCCTTTCTACTTACTAAGATGAGTAATAAAATGAGATTAATATGATGGGTATAATAGAAGGAGTGAATCTGAGGAAAATTTTAAGAATTAGTCCAATAGTAATTACTATAATAGTGAAAAGTAGCCTCCTTTAATAGTAATAGAGCTCAGAAATTTACCTAGAATCCTAACACAGATTACATAAATTTGGTCAGAGTAATATTAAATTCCAGACTATATAATTAATATTAGGCTTATGATGTTAAGTCTAATATGATGTATTTATTTATAACACATATTTTAACATCCCTTTGTAACCAAGGGGGCCATTTGAATGTTATGTAAATCATTTTGTTCATTCTGGAATCACTCACTAATTGCTAAATTTGGTAATACATCATGATAAGTCTACAACACTATCTAAAAATAATTCAAACTTGAATCAAACTTAAAAAGTCTCTCTCATCTTTATACTTATCATATTAGAAAAGCTAAAGCAGTTATCAAGAAAATAAAGATTTAACTTAAACATAAAAAAGCAGTTGAAAGTCCTTGGCACATAGTTTGTTTAGTATATCTAGGTGGTTTACAAGACTTTCAAAAGAAAAATTCTATGCGCAAATCTATTAAAACAAGTTACTCTGGCTATGACAACTATAACTCAAGAACAACAAGTAGTTTTATACCAAATACATACAAAATATATACCATATTATTAAAGTCATAAAAAACTTACTATAAGTACTGAATTAGACCATCACAAATCTCATGGTAAAAGATGTCATAAAGTTGAAAAACAACTTGAAAAGCTTAAGGCTTGTTTTGAACCTCAATGTGATATTAATAGGGTCATAGCTTTTTTGAAATGCTTTAATGACATGCTTGTAATCAAAAAGTAGGATCAGTCCTGCTGGGATTAGCACAAGGCGTCATATTTCAAGTGTAAAGGTTAATACACTCAAAAGTATAAGGTACTTTTGGATGACTGTAACCTTAAAAGCTGCTAAAAGAAACCTTTTTGGCAATAGGGTTTTTTATATAGTAAAATCACAATATAGTAACTATTACTGACAATGGCTCAGTGACTAGCATAAGTATTTTTATGGGGTTTATGCTTATTCATCTATGTAGGAAAAATATCCTTTATGAGGACAAAGCTCTCTTAGATAACCTCTTCTCATTAGTAGAGTTCTTCTTGATGCAATTCATAGTTACTAAGCAGCACTCAAGGATGCTAAGATAGCGGCGTAATATCTAAATTAGGACAGGGAAGTAAATTGATAAGGTATTAGAGAATTTTTATAATAGTATCAATAAACAAATTGCAATTAGCCACTGACAAATGGCTATAGAAAAAATAAGGATCATATTAAAATAAGCGCTAGGGCGTCATATTTCAAGCGCACAGGTTAATATACCAAAAATAAAAAGTACTGTTTAAGGCCAGTGACTTTAAACAAAACACCACCAAAGAACTGTACATTCAGCAATTTGGTTTTTATTATAGAAATAGGAGAGGACCATGTAGTATCAAATACTGCCAGAGGCTCATAGGCTTGCACAAGTAATTGTCCAGATACGCTGATACAGCTTGGTTAAGAAAAAGATCCCCTTTCCCTTGACATTCTTCTTCAAATATGATTTCTCTACCAGAAGTCTCGTTGGTGCTTTTCATAGTTACTAAGCAGCCCTCAATAATGGTAGACTAAAATTTTGTTATCTAAATTGGGTCAGAATTCAAATAATTAGGGATTATGGCTTTTTCATGAAAAGGTGCAATATGCCAGATATAAACGAATTACTGGCGGGTGGCCATAATAAATATAGGGCCCTATTATTGATGATTTTATGCTGGCATGGGGCAACGTAAAATAGTATGCTAAAACAATATGAGGCAATAAAGTAATCAAGGCCACAGTGTCAATGGCCAACAATTAGATAATGATATAAGTGCTGGCGATATATTATGGATTTGATAAATAGTGAACTGATACATAATGCCATACATATAAAAATGTAGGCCTTGCGCCGATATAAATATTTTGGACTAATCAAATCTGAATCTACATATTAGATAACTATAGAATTAAGTATTTAACTATAATATCACTCAGATGGTTGGTCAAACCATTTACATCATTTCACCACTTTACCAAACACTGGAGTGCAAAGAAGCTAGGGGGTCAACAAACTTAATAAGATTTTGGCCTGTTGGTCCAAAGTTCTGTGATATTTTTAAGAACTTGGTGTGCACCCAGTTAATAAAGTAACCTATAACAGGATCCTTCAGGGTGTAAGCATCCTTTGATGTCTTTTTGATGATCTCAAAAGGTCTTTTTCCATATGTGCTCTAACTTGCTAGTTCTCTGAATCCATGGTTATTGTAGTACAAAACTTGTTCCCCTAAAGTGAAGTGGGGTAATGGTCACCAGGATTTTTTATCCTGCCCACACAATCTTCTTTTCTGAACTAGTGAATTAGAATAGTCAGTAATTTGTAGTTGAATTAAAGTCTGGTCCAGAATTTCTAAATATTTAGAGGAAGTTATATGTCCCTGGTTGACACATGATTTTAAAATTGGAGGAAGTGCTGGTTGCTTCCCATGAAGTAAAGCAAATGGTGAATGCCACTGTTGAAGTTTTGGCCTACTTCAGATGATTTGGTTCTTCTTCTGGGATAAAAGTCGGAGCTATGAACCCCTATTGTATGAGGACAATAGACCAGATGGTGATAATTATTATGATATAAACTCCTTATTGATAACACTTCAAGGCTGTATTCTTCTGTTATTTACTTATACAACGGCTCTCTGCCCTAATCTTCCTGATTACAAGTAATTTCTTAACTTAATACAACAGAAAGATATTCCTTTGAAAAAGATTGTATACTAAAATTATCAGATTATTGGACTAGAAGATTATATCTGACTAAAAATTATAAGATATTTTATTTGTGTAAAATTAGGAAGACTTTATAGAGCTTTATTTTAACCAAAACTTTCACATTCACCTCAGCTCACATTTCCACTTAAACAGTGGATCACGATGAAGAACTTCAAAGGGTCTACAGACTATAAGGTGTCCCACTGTAACCTATTTCAGCCTTGCGGACATTGTCTTACTGACAATTAAATTAATACAGCGCCTCCTCTGATGCTTCTGAATATAGCTAAACTGTCACTCTTTTAAGCAACAGAAGCACACACCAAGGAAGTTCATACCAAAATTAGTAATTAATTCGATTATAGACTTGATCAACATTAAAAACTAATTTTTACATAGACCAACAAAGCCCACAAGACCAGTTCATTATGCTGACTATTATTAAGTCTGACTAAACCACAAAGCCCCAAGCCCATGTTTTTTAGTTGAATAATATTAAGTGGAACTGCTAGGCCGCAAGTTCTAAGTTTTGAATGTACTTACAACAATTTTGGTCCTTAATAACTGATATTCTTGATATGATACATAATAAATTAGCATAAGCTAAACTGTATCATTTCCCCTACTGAATTAACCAATGATATAGGTCCAGTCAACCACTCAACACTTCCCCCGCCTTGATTGGATAGAAGGGGAGGGTATTTTAATTTCTTGATCACTGTAAATAAAAAATTCACCCTTTTTAATGGTTCAGAAACTTGGCTAGTGTGCCAGGATCAACAGTATGAGGACTGTAGACCCCTTGCTACGCTACCTTCATTGGCATCAGGCGGGAAGTGGTAGTACCAACCGCTCCCTAGATGCTTGACCAAGCATCTAGTCCTTGGTTATCTCTTACCTATTCAGGACTTCTAAGAACAATTCACTTAAAAAGAGAATAATAGACAAAAATAGATCTTTATTTAAATAAAAAGGCGGGGCTTTTATAGCTAATCAGTTCATCCAGTAAATTTACATATTATCTGAGGTCATATTGTATTTTGGGGTAGCAAAAAGCATAATACATTGGTAAATCTCCAACTTGACTATCTTTGGCATAATCCTCCAGAAACTAATGAAATATCATCAGTGTAACACGCCAGTAACTCAAAATACATCCCAGAAAAGCTCACCATTATCTGCAAGTAACCCTAACACAAAAATCCTTAGCAATGTCAGCTGGTAATCATAGATATAAAATCATGGCATTGTCCGCTGGAATTCTTGATAAATAAATTAGTGTTAATTAATCCTTGGTATTAGTCACCAGTAAATTCTATTAATTTTGAAATATTAGCTGTAAGTTGATCCTCAGCAGTAGTCATTGGTAAATCCTATTAAATATAAAATATTAGTTGTATACCATTTTTCCTTTTATTAAACATTTTGCATTTCAATTTTAACATTTTGCAAATAGATTTCAGAATTTTACAAATCAATTTCAATATTTTACAAATTAATTTCTTTTTTAGCACTAGTGGTGTCCAACCCAAAAAGGGAGCTGCCGCGCATCTTTATTCTGCAATTGAGCCAAACAAAAGGATTATCATAATTTAAAAAAATTCTAACATGGCACCTCAGCTGACAGCCAAGGAAGCCATATCATAAGGTGAGGAAGTTTTTGGAAAACTTTTTTTTTTTGGTGCCCTCTTTAGCTGGCAGACCATGGCAGACAACATTGGGGCAGGAGCATAAGCAACATGTTGCATAAGGAAGTATAGTTGTGGATTTTCTTTATGAGGCCAGCGGTGTCCATTGCCTCAACGTATTGAGCCAGTTGATGCTCAGCAAAAGTGATGAGAGCTGGCACAAAAATAGATGTCTTGATTCACCGTCAGTATTCAAAATAGCTGAGATCAAACTTTGAGTTTTTGTTGCATCAATGCAAGAATGGCTTTCATCTAATGCAAGCTCCAAATTTTAGGTTGCTGGCGGAGCAGGGCGTTGGCAGGAGAAGATGTGGCCTCCACGGTCATTTAATTTAAATTTTATAATTTGAAAAACCAGGTTTTGATCTAAAATAAATGAGAGCGCAAATTGGGAGGATTAATAAAAAAATCCTCTAAAGCAAAATCTAGCCTGGCATTAATTGCCCATCACTATCATTGAGTATTTTGAGGCACATAATGAATTTAGCTCAGCCAACGCTGGTCCAGCCACTGTATGGAGCGGTGGCAGGAGCTTATTGGTTGTGTGCTGTTGATCACGGCTGCTCAGCTGAAACTAATCCAGCTATCAGCTCACAATTCTGTAAGCTGGTCAAAATTTCTACTAAAATTGGCTTTTTTGGCCTGTTTTAGAAGCAGCTCCAGAATTCCCCAAAGTTGAGGGTGGGAGGATTGAGCCCTATTATGAAGGTGGGGCAAGGTGGCAGCTGGGGAGGTTCTGAAAAGGGCGCAGTGGAACAATAGAGGCGGAAACCATGGGGCACTTGCACTTTGAATGATTGAATTTAGAGCACAAGGGGCAAATGGTGTGGCTGTTCTTGATGCACGCCCAAAATGGGTGATCAGAGGTGGATCTGATCCCCATGCAAGGGGGAATCGTGAGGTGGGTGTTGCAATGGAATTGGCAGATTGTTGTGAATGTGTGAGGCTATGCCAGACAATCCACCCCATTCAGAACCACAAACTGCAACACGAGGTCTGCGCTTTAAAATGGCTGAACCCTCTGTGAGCTCATGGAGGAGGCATTCATTGGAAAGGTGGTAGGGCAACATGGCAAACTGGAACATCAAAGTGGCCTCATCTGGGAGCTAGGTTCGAATGGTGGGAATGGGAATAATTTTATAAATTAAAAGTAGCGTGGATGCTACCATTGCATTGGTTTCAGAGATAAAGATGAGATCAAAATACCCCTTAAAAGAGTGTAAAGTAATAAAACCAGAAGGCTTGTAAACTGAAGTGGCTATCTCTATGATGGCTGCGCTTGCATATGGGAAGATATTCCAATATTTGACCCATAGGATGAAACTCAAATTACTCTTTGGGAGCACCAAAGGGCTTTAGAACACCACCTGGGATCTTGTGAGGTGGTGGGTCAGGTCCAGTGGAGGGACATAACACCAAGTAGTGTTAAGAGGGCTAGCAGAGCTAGCCTAGGCGCGCTTTGGAGGCAGCCAAAAGATGCCAGATGGCGGCGCTCCACCACCCCAAGCCAGGGCAGTGGGCGTTGAGGCATCAACATTGTTAAGTTTTGGCACAGTTGAGCGGCTATTTTGGTATTTTTTTAATTCCAAATTTGGCTTTAAATTTGAATTTCAAAGTAAAATAGAGTTTCTCAACTGCTCTTTAATTATACTACAGGGATTCTATAAATAACAATGAGAGATAGATTTATATATTCTATTAGTAGTAAAAATTAGGGATATGTTTGCGAAACCAACTGCTTTCGCTTGCTGGTGCTGATGGGTGCTGGCTTGATAAAAAGGTTTTAGATAACAATAAAAATATAAAAACACTAAATAGCTAAAAAGTGATTTTTTAACAAGTTTATTAATGTTGACGTGAACTAAAAACAAACCCACTCAATATCAGACCATTACATATTTAAATTGTATTGAGAGTCAAAGAAAATACAATGTTAGTCATGTGAAAGCTTATTAACATCCAAATTAGGTAATATGATAATTCATCCTATTGGAGCTTGGGAAATTTGGGTTACTTAGGTGAGACGACTGATAAGAAAGATATTTTTAGGCAGAACGTACCATGTGGTAATGACTTGTTATAAATTAACCAATAAATGTTTGCTAAAATAATTGCACCTTAAGGGCCTCCACCACACCTATAAAAGGGGTGGTCCCCTCTTAGGTGTTGAAATGGAACTGGACGTGGCTGAGGGAGAACAATTCAATGGGTGCCCCAGAATATGACATGTGGTCGGAGCAATCCAACTGTTAGATTTTGAGTCAATAGTCCTTATAGTAGCTGAAAAAGTGTTGCCCCAATTCGTGAGATTCCACCAAGATTTGGCCAGGGTCTTTTGGCCAATATTGTCATCATTTTGTTTGAACTAATATTATTATGAGATTGGACATGTAATTAGTTGATTATATCTGTTAAATTGGGATCATTCTTCCCCAAAACATTATTTTGCCAAAGTCAAGGCATCAAATGTCCAACATCAATTCCCTCAAGAAATTTGGGGGGAGAATAGGGCCGTATGAAACAGACATGTACCTAATTAATAGTAATCCCTGTAGCTAAAGATTTTATGGAGTACTCATTTCCTCTCTTGTAAGTGATGGTGAACGGTCTTTCCCAAATTGATCTTAGCTTGCTGCTTCTTGGAGTGATAATTATGGTAGTATAAGACCATATCAGACACTTGAAATGAAGGCAAGAAACCTGAAGCTCATTGGCAGCTTTTCCTTCTTTAGTTACCATCTTAGCTAGGTTCGTCATAGCCTCAGATTGAAACTTAATGATATGGTGAGTTAATCTTCTCATGGAATTTTCAGGTTCCTCAACTTTAGAGGAGAAAGCATCTTTAGTTAAAAGGGCAGGTATATCTGGTTCCCGTCCAAACAGAACATGGAATGGGGACATTTTCAGGATCTGGTGATAATTAATCCGGTATACCATAATAGCACTGGGTAGGTATTGATCCCAATGAAGAGGATCAGAGGAGGCCATTTTCTGTAGAATGGAAACCAAGGTTCCATTTGCTCTTTCCATGGTCCCATTAATGGAGGGATTATAAGGAGCTGAGAAAAGTTGTTGGGCTCCCATGAAAGTGGCCAGTATTTTGACTACTCTGGAGGTGAAGTTCTTACCATTGTCGCAGAGTAGTACTTGGGGACAGCTGTGACAAGCAAAAATGTATTGATGTAAAAAAGGTGGCGCTGGCCTTGGCCATTTGGGCAGGAAGAGCCACGTCTTCTACCCACTTAGTGAAAAGGTCAATGCTGACTAGGATAAACCTGTTTCCACCAGTTTTCTGAGGGAGGGGACCTATTACATCCAAGATGATGGTGTGGAACTGTTGTTGAGGGGTAGTTGGTTGATATTGGCATCTAGTCTTGAAACTGGATTGCTTTTTACATGTGGTACAGGCATCCAAGACTTCGACAGTGCTTTCCATAATCCCTTCCCAATATTACCAATCATTAATCCACCTGTAGATTTTCTATTCTCCTCCATGACCTAGGGTGGAGTGAGCTTCCAGGATAGAAGGCATGCATTCCAAGGGCCAAAGGTAAGGCAATCACTTTGCCCCACATGCTTGTGTAATTTCTCACTCTTCACCTTGATGTTGGAGAGTGCCAGGCTAACATTTTCTGTATGGGCTCATCCTCATCCTCCCAATCATTGGAGGGTCAGAAAAATATCGAATAACCTTTCCATTTTGTTACTATCCAAATGAAAGACTAGCAGCCATGTTAACCCATCAACATTCATGTGATGGGTTCCAGCACGGTGCTCAATCTTCATGTCATAATGCTGGAGCTTTAGAGCCCTGCGAGCTAACCATCCAGTAGGTCCTTCATGTTCTGTAACCATTTTAGGGAAGCGTGTTCATAACCACAGTGAAGGTGATTCCATATAGAAAAGGGCAGTAGTGCTTCACAGCTAACAGAACGTCAAGGCACTCCTTCTCAGTTACACTGTAATTGCGTTCCACCTTTGATAGCATCTTACTGAAATAGGATACCGGATGATCTACACTATTTTTATCTAATTGGGCTAAGATGGCCCCAAAGGCATAGTCTGAAGCGTCAGTAAACAGGATAACCGGTTTATTGTAATCAGGATTCCTCAGGATAGGACGTTGGTGTAGTAGTTGCTTTAACATCTCAAAAGCGAGATTCTGTTCAGCGCAACAATAAAAAGGGGTGTTCTTAGTTAATAGGCAATTGAGGGGTTCGTTGAGCTGGGCGAACTTAGGAATAAACTGATGGTAATACCCCATCATCCCTAGAAATACCTAAATATCCCAAAGATTTTTAGGGGGAGTGTCAGGAAATTTGTAAGACTGGATGATACGCTAACTATATGATGGATTGGAGGGGGAATCAGGACGAGTCTCAAGACTAACAAAGAGAAGTATATGAATAATAATCAATTGAAATGTCAACCAATCGGAGAGAATGGGAGATTACACTGAGATTAGGATAAATGAGAGTTTCGAATCAAAAGGGAAAAAAATAGAAGACACCAAGCCAAGGATGCATCTGGCTTGGGGAATCGAGATATAAAGAGTTACAGAGTGAATAGATGGGGGTTCATTCATAAATTAGGTTGTTGCAAAAAGGTCTGCGTATTAGTACAATAATAAAGGTCAAAATAAGGGCGATAGCTACGTGTGAGAAGTTTATTAGTTGTATTAAAAGAATCAGCGATCTTCATATCATCTGATTTGGTTGATCAGTGGCTAATACCCTGTGCAAACTGACTCGGTGGAATCAAGACTATACGCTGAGAATTAACAGGGAGGTGTTTTTTAAATCGCTTCAACCTTATCTTGCATGGGTTGGAATCTCTCTCTTGATAAATGGATTGTCCAAGGAAATCCAATTTCCTTTGGAAGAAGGTACACTTAAGGCTTCAACTTAATAACTGACTTATGTTAGATTTGGAACACCTCCTTCAGGTAATCAAGGTGTTCGATGAAGGTTCTTGAGAACACTGTGATGTCATCAAGATAAACGATGACAAAAGTTAACTTCAGGTCCTGCAAAATGTGATCCATCTCACGCTGAAAAGATGCAGTCTCATTACACAACCCTTGAAGTAATTAGGTTGGCTGAAAGAGATCCTCACTACAAATGAGAGCACATTTCTCCTGGTCTTCAGGGGAAAGGTCCATTTGCCAATAGCTGCTAGACGATTCCTGGCGGAAAAGAAGTTAGAGCCAGAGAGTTGGGCCAGGGGCGTTGTCAATGTAGGGAATAAGATAGCAATCCTTTTTGTGAGGCTATTCAACTTGCGGTAGTCCATAACTATCTGATGACCTCCATTTTCTTTTTAATTAGCAACAGAAGGGAAGAAAAAGGGCTTTATGAAGGAAAAAGGAACCCCGCATCTATTAACTGCTAGAGCTCCGTCCTCATCTGCTGTTCTTCCATCTTTGACTTATGGTAAGGTTTGGACCAAATAGGGCGGGCATCACCCACATCAATGGAAGGGCTCCAGCCCTTCATGTGGCCATAATTATTATCTGATTTGGAGAATATGTCATTATATTCATCTAGTAAAGTATGGACTTTTTCCAACTTATCTGGTGTCAGCCTATCCGAAATATGAACATTGGGAAGGGTACACATCAGTTTATCCAAATGGCAAGCCCAAATCCGCCATAGAGCCAACGGAGTGGATACATTCAATGCCCTCAACTGAGATTAGGAATTTTCTGCCAATCTCCTAGTGTTTTTGTATGACATGTCTCTTCCTGTGAGGTTTCTCAGCAGAATGGTAATAGGCTTTTGGTAGGCTGGGTTTAGTATCCCAGGAAATATCGAGGCTCCAAGGGGCTAATGCCCTCAAGACTTATAATATGCAGCAAGCAGTGGTGTGTGAATTGGGTTTGATTTTAGTGTCAACCACTCGTTGTTTAATAGGCTTAATCAAGACCTAGTCTGCAACATAGAAAGGGATGCCATCCCTAGCATCAATCGAATTAGGCAATTTCTTTGTGTTGCGCCCAGAGGTTAAATAAGGCAAAGCCATAGCTGAAAAGGGTATTCAAGTTGGAAAGAATATTCATGCTTGCTAGGTTCTTTATTGGATGAGAATAAAGGGACTTCATTATTGAGTAACGAGAGGAAACCTTGCTTCATGTTGGTTATTTTACCTTGTACTTAATCATAAAAATTAGGTACCAATGAGCATATCATATGCGTTGTTGTCCAAAGCCACAGCAGGGGCCAATAAGATAAGCTTTCCAATTTGAATGGGAAGGTAAGAGTATGCCCTGATATCCCAGGTATTGTTTGGGCATGCAGTTCCAAATTCATGCGAGTACTTTAAGTCAGGCGCTAGCTTTATCTTTTTGATAATCTTAGTTGAAATTGTCAGGGAAACTGGAACGCAGGAGGTCGCTGGAGGGAAAGACACAGGCCAAAGGTGATACAACAAGGCCAAGTGGCCCAACAAAATGAAGAGACGTCCTAAACGGTCAGTATTGTGTTTCCATATAAATTTTTGGAGCAAAAGCACACCAAACTGGCCACAACCATCAGGGACAAGAGGCCCTGGGAGCTGGGAAGGGTGGCATAAAATCCAAGGCTAAGTCCAGAGAAATATGAGGAGGTGGAGCCAGCGGAATAGGTGGCGGAGTGGGTGGAGGGCTCACGTACAGCAGGGGTGCAAACCAGAGTGGAAAACGAACTCCAGCCATCACAGATCGTCAGAGAAGTGTATATTTTTTTGTTCAAGAAAAACAAAAATTATACAGAAAATTGCCCAAAATTCCTAGACTTTATTAGGGTGATAAGAGTATCTGAGAAAAGCAAAGCCTTTCTCATCTTGGGACTTAATTTATAGGGGGTTGCTTCACGAAGATTCCAGTGGTTATTGGAATCTGATATGAGCTACAAATTCGTCATTTTTCAACAAAATCAAAATTTTTTGAATTTGGCCAGATTTTGTAACCTCATATCTTGTGATTTTCTGGGTCTTGAGTTGATTCCCGCCTGGGCTTTTGCCTCAAATAAGCCGTTTTCCTCAGCCCTGGCTGGCAAAGCCAAAACCCATTTTTTGTCAATGACCTTAGATAGGTCATTGGTGACCCTTAGGGGTTCTGGTCTCTGCCCCAAGGGCTTGTTGGACTTGGCTTTAGAAGGGCGGTTAATTCCAGGAAATATGTCACTAGCTGTGACATCACCCTCCGCTCTTGGACGGGGTTCTACACCACCTGAGGGGACATTGGCCAAGGCAAAGTTCTTGTGGGGAGTGGGTAGCTTCATGGCAGCTAAAGAGGCTTGGGTGGCAGGTCCTGCGGCATCTGGGAATCTAGAGTGGAAGTCATGAATTAGGTCCTGAGCATTGGTCATGTCCCAATAAGATACCCAGCTGTTCTCTGTCTCATCATATCCTTTCCAGGACACCAAGTATTGCAGGTGGCGCCAGGATAGGCGAGAAGCAAGAATGGCATCAATCTCATATTGGGGTTCACCATCCACTATCACGGGATCTGGGTGAGGTGGCATGGGACCATTGAAGGGGGTCAGGAGGCATTCATGTAAGGTGCTGAACACTTTGATTGAGGGGGTAAGTCAACCTGGTAAGCTGATGGGCCAACTTTCTTGAGGATCTTGAAGGGTCCAACACGCTTGGGACCTAACTTGCGGCAGGGTTGCTTCAGGTGGAGATTCTTGGCGTTGACCATGACCAAGTCACCAGGCTTATACTCAGGTCCTTCACGGCGCTTTTGGTCAGCATATGCTTTGTAGATCCTCACAGCATCAACGAGATGGTCCTTCACTGCCTGATGTATGTCCCTGAGCTCTTTAGCGCGCTCATTGGCAGTGACGACGGTGGACTCAATCCGCGGACTTAGGTTGAAACTGGGGTTGTAACCATAGTTTGCAAAGAAGGGGGAAGTGCCTGTAGAGGCATGGGTAAGGTTATTATAAGCAAATTGCGCCAGTGGGAGGTGAGAGGACCAATTGTTCTGTTCAGCATTGGAATAACTACGCAAGAATTGCTCCAAACCTTGGTTCACCCTCTCCGTCTGTCCATCTGACTGGGGGTGGAAGGCTGTGGAGCGGCAGGGGCGGATGCTGAGGATGGAAAGCAGGGCTTCCCAGAACTGAGCGGTGAATTGTGGGCCCCAATCACTGATAATCTCCTTGGGGAGACCATGTAAGCAAAAGATGTGATCTACAAAGAGGCGGGCTGTCTCAACTGAAGTAATGGTGGTGTTGCAGGGGATGAAGTGGGCCATCTTTGTGAAACGGTCCACCACAACCATTACTGCATCATAACCCTGGGACAAGGGAAGTTCCACAATAAAATGACAGACACTGATGTCCAAGGGCCCTCAGCAGCTTGGAGGGGAACAAGCAATCCAGCACTCTTCAGGCGGCTTGGCTTTGACTGGTTGCACGTCAAGCAGGACTTTGTGAATTTTGCCACATCAGTGGCAATACCTTTCCAACTGTAGGAGCGACGGACTAACTCAAGCGTCTTGTCCTTGCCAGGGTGGCCAGCAGTTGGAGGGTCATGAGCTTCACGGATCACTTCCTCACGCAGGGGTCCAGGAGGTACCCACCACTTGCCCTGATGGAGGATGACACCATCCATCAACTGGTAGCCTTTGTCCAGGGATTCGCCATTTCTATGGCAGGCCTGCTTAATCTTATCATAGTCAGCTGACAGAGGTTGGGACAACCTAACACGGGAAGGGGTGTCAGTGTCACCTTCCAAAGGTTCCATCATAAGCAGAGTGGGGGGTTGGACAGTGGGCTCTCCTTCACCTGTTCTGGCTTAATCAACACCTGGGTATTGTGGGCGTCAACTAGTGCTGGGTCAGGTGCTAGGGCAGGGTTCTGGGATAGAGCATCAGGTAACATGTTCTGGGTGCCCTTAATGAAGTCATATTTGAAGTCAAACACTGACAGGATTTCTAACCACTGGGACTGGCGAGGGGATAGCTTCTGGGGGCGCGGTAGTACATCAATGCCTTGTGGTCAGTACGGACAGTAAATGGCCACTTAGACCCATGCAAATGGTGGCGCCAGTGTTGTACTGCCTCAACAACTGCAAGGAGTTCCTTATCATATATTGCATAGTTGAGCTGCGCCAGGGTCATTTTCTTAGAAAAGTAAGCAACAGGCCGTTCCACTCCATCCTCCCCCTCTTGTAGCAGAGCAGCTCCCACCGCAAAGTTGGAAGCATCAGTGGCGACAATAAAGGGGCGGCTGGGGTCTGCATGTACCAACACCGGGCTGGACAATAGTATGGACTTGACGGCGTGGAATGCAGCGTTGCATTCATTGGTCCAACTAAAAATCTTCTTCCCTGAAGCGGTGTAGAGAGGGGCGGCAACTTCTGAGAGCTGGGGGGTGAACTTCTTGAGGAAGTTACATGTCCCAAGGAAGCTGCGTAACTCTGTGAGAGATGAGGGGGTAACCCAATCACGGATAGCTGCTTCCTTATCTGGGGCAATCATGTGACCATGGGAGAAGATAATGTTTCCTAAGAACTCGACCTTGGGTTGGAAGAACTCACACTTGCTAGCCTTAATTGTAAGGTTTGCCTGTGAAAGTCTCTCCATGACAGACACAAGGTGGCGGGCATGAGATTCTGCATCTGGGGAAAAGACCAGTATGTCGTCCATGTATGCAATCGCGCATGTACCCATAAGGTCTCCCAAGACAGCATCAATGAGCCTCTGAAAGCAGGCGGGAGCGTTCTTCAAACCAAACGGCATAACCCTGAACTGGTAGATACCTTTCTGAGTGCAAAAAGCGGTCAACCACTCCTGGCCTTCTTTAATGCGGATCTGGTTGAAAGCGTTGAGGCAGTCAAGCTTGCTGAACACCCTAGCCTTCTCCACGTAGCGGGCAATCTGTTGCTCCAGAGGGAGCGGATGGGGTCAGGCACTGTTACGTTGTTCAGATTGCCATAATCAACGCAGGGACGAAGTGAGCCATCAGACTTCTCTACAAACAGGAGGGGGGAGCACACAGGTGAGGATTTCTTAAAGATTTGACCCTTAGAGAGCATGTCGTCTACCCAAGCGTCCAAGGCAGCCTCCTCCCTCAGGGACAAGGGGTAAATTGGAGAGGATATCTTGACGAGATCCACGGTCAACTTAAACTCAAAGTCAAACTTGGTGTGCTCTGGGGAGTGGGCGTGCCTTTGTGGGATCAAACAGATCAGCATATCCACGGATGCATTTGGCAGAGTAAGTTTTGGGGTCAGGGCATCAGTAGGTTGAATAGAGGCTAGGCCCACCTTAGGAGAGGGGCCCCACCTTCTGGGGAGCACCGTGGCGCTCTCATCTAAGCAAGGGATGGTAACTGTGACTCCACCAGGAAATTGTGCATGCATGGTAGAGTTTAGGAGGTTAGTGGCAATGTCAAATCGGCGCCACCAGCCAACCCCAAAAATAACAGGGTATAGGAGGTTCTTTATTGAGGAGAAGCTCTCAACAAAGTAACCATCACCTGCAATGAAAGGGACAGGTGTTAACACACGGTAACTTGGAATGGTTTTGAGATGCACCACCCTTCACAAACTGACCAACTCCCAGGGGTAGCTCCAGGGCCTCTGCCAACTCTTGGCGGATGAAGTTTTCAGTTGCACCAGTGTCCACCAAAGTGAGTGCTTGAAAGCTCTTCCCTGAAGAAGAAAAAGTAGCCATGAACAAGAAGTAAGCAGAGGAGGGTTTATTTCCCTCAGAGCCAAGGGATGACAGGATGGCTCCAAGCCCAGAGGGCGGCGTATAATGTGGAGTATCCCCTAAAAGTTTTTTCCATATGACTTCACATTGCCATAAAGTTGTCCACGGGACTTAAATGGTGTGGGGTAGCTTAACTCTCTATGTTCAGCGGGAGGAAGGTCTTTATCACATGAGACTACACCAGTCAGGACAGCCAAGCTTTTGGTGGGGTCAGCCACGGTTATCTCTTCTTCAATCATCCTCTCATGGATTTCTAATCGTTTCTGGATGGAATCTGCCATGAGAGGTGACTCTGGAGTGATGGGAAAGAGTTGTTCAACTGGGTCAACTGGGATGACAGGTTGGACAGAAGGCATAGGTTCTAAAATGGCAACGGAAGGTCCATACCCTGGAGGAAGTGAATGCTCTGAATCAAATGGGTTAGACTTACTAACCCCCTCTACTTTTGAGGACAAAAGTGAGGGGTACTCCGTGGAGCGTGGCGGTGCAGGGCCAGTGGTGAGGGGAACCCCACCTATGACGGAGGTTTCAGTCTCACCTTCCAGCGAGCTCACTGCTGGTTCAAGTGGTACTGGGAGAGTATGGAAGTAGGGCCTTCTAGAATCAGGTTGGAAGTGTCCATAACGGCCAGTGTCTCAGCTGGATATGTCACCACTGGATTGGAAACATGTTGGTGCCCCACAGTGATGGAGTTCATCAAGTTCTAGGATCTGGAGTTCAGCGGTACAATTAGGCTTGGTGGCACAGAGGCTGATAGACAACAGGGATGCAAGGATGGAGCATGTCCCAGATAAGGAGGGGGTGGGTTATCCCATATGCCAAGGGAAGCACCAGTATTATCTAGGGACTTGCGGAGAAGGGCCATTTTCAACTGTTCAAGAGATTCCAACCTTGATGCTCGCTCTTGAAACAGGCGCAAGTATTGAGCTGTAGTGAGGTCTCCTTGGGACAAGTGTACAAAGGAGTTATAGTCCTCAAAGGTAGCAGGGGGATACTCGCAGGGCTTGACAAAGGTTTCCAACGCTGGGAGAGATTCCAGGAGGGATCTATTATTCTCACCCATGGAGAGTAACCATTGGTGAGCTCCCTCTGAAATCTCATGGAGCAGCAGCTGGAGGAGGAGGACGTCAGCTAAGTCCTTGCCTTGAGACTTCTGGCGGGCCCTAAGGCTGGACAACGTGTTGAAGATCTCATTTTTAAATTTGGAATCCCGTGAAAAGTGGAGAGTGAGACCGGTAGTGGCAGGTACTGCACACTTTATGAGCGTCTTGAGTGAGGGGAGCCGCGCAACACCCTCAGCACACCCTTTGAGGAAGGTAACAACCAAGGCCAGAAGGGATACAAAAGTACCAGCCCAGTGGACCGCTTCAACGGGTGACAACTCTGAGAGGATTGGGCTAACTCTAGCCACCCAACAGTAGAAGAAACTCACAAAAAATCCAGGCTTTTCTCAGATAATGTCAGGGAAACTGGAGCGCAGGAGGTCGCTGGAAGGAAAGACACAGGCCAAAGGTGATACAACAAGGCCAAGTGACCCAACAAAATGAAGAGACGTCCTAAACGGTCAGTATTGTGTTTCCATATGAAATTTTGGAGCAAAAGCACACCAAACTGGCCACAACCATCAGGGACAAGAGGCCCTGGGAGCTGGGAAGGGTGGCATAAAATCCAAGACTAAGTCCAGAGAAATATGAGGAGGTGGAGCCAGCGGAATAGGTGGCTGAGTGGGTGGAGAGCTCACGTACAGCAGTGGGTGCAAACCAGAGTGGAAAACGAACTCCAGCCATCACAGATCGTCAGAGAAGTGTATATTTTTTGTTCAAGAAAACAAAAATTATACAGAAAATTGCCCAAAATTCCTAGACTTTATTAGGGTGATAAGAGTATCTGAGAAAAGCAAAGCCTTTCTCATCTTTGGACTTAATTTATAGGGGGTTGCTTCACGAAGATTCCAGTGGTTATTGGAATCTGATATGAGCTACAAATTCGTTATTTTTCAACAAAATCAAATTTTTTTGAATTTGGCCAGATTTCGTAACCTCATATCTTGTGATTTTCTGGGTCTTGAGTTTGATTCCCGCCTGGGCTTTTGCCTCAAATAAGCCGTTTTCCTCAGCCCTGGCTGGCAAAGCCAAAACCCATATTTTTGTCAATGACCTTAGATAGGTCATTGGTGACCCTTAGGGGTTCTGGTCTCTGCCCCAAGGGCTTGTTGGACTTGGCTTTAGAAGGGCGGTTTATTCCAGGAAATATGTCACTAGCTGTGACAGTTCAACCACTTGCAAGGCCGCAATTGAGGTAGGGATACAGTCACATGAGGTTGGATAGTTATCCTCTGACCATACGTCTTTCCAGCAAGCCCTTTATTGTCACAGGTGTTACCCTTGGGGCGGGCAACTACCAGCTTAGCTGGAGGGGAAGGCACAGCAGCTTTGGTGAGAGTGTTCAGGAGCATGGTGTCAACTACTTTACAGGTCTCCAATTTACACGAGGGGTGATATCCTTTTTAAGTCACACTGAAAAAGCAGGTTTTGCAGGGAGGATAGGCACAGGTGGGCTCACGCCCAACTGTTCAACAGGTGGAAGCTCCTCAATGTTTAGAGCTGAAGGTTTCACCACATCTTCATTTGGAGTTGCACATAAATGGAATTCAGCCACATCTAACAGTGCCTCTTTTGTCATGAATGATTTTGAAGTGGCGATTCACTAAGATGATATGCTTGGCTAGAGAGGGTTGAGAGGCTAGTCCAGTTAACATTGCTGTGATAGCATCATTCAGTGTTAGCATGTTAGATGTGTACAACCTTTGCGCAGTGAGGTAAAATTGCTCAGCAAAGGCAGCTGTAGGTTCGCCCTCATACATGCTAAGGCGCATAAAGGCCTGTTTATCCCTGTATAGACTCTGCTTTGATCTGAATTCAGCCAAAAAAGCCTCCATTACCTCTGCCCAGGTATGCAGAGGGGCCATGTGAGGAACTATCATCTCTTGTGCTATGTGACTTAATCAAGGAATGATATATTGAACTTTTTGCTTATCAGTTGTGCCATATATGGTAGCTTTATAAAAATACAAAAAGGAAGCAATGCTCCCTTCACCAGGGGTATGCTTCTCTTTAAAAGGGGTAAAAATGGCGCTGCTCAAGCTTTTTGAGAAGGATAGAGCGCTTTCTAGTTGCTTTCCCAAAGCAACTAAACGTGATTCATTTTGAAAAGGAAAGTTTGAGGGTTACTCATGTTTAAAGCCTCCATTTTAAATATTTTTGGTGTTTTAAAGGTGCCCCTGTAGTGAGCACCACTTTGTTGGAAACCAGCTGTTTTCACTCGCTGGTTCTGACAGGTGCTGGCTCCACAAAAGGGTTTTAGATAATCATAAAGATATAAAAACACTAATTAATCAAAAAGTAATTTTTATCAGGTTTATCAGTGTTGACGCATAGTAAAAAATAAACCTTCTTAATAATGGACCATTATGTATTTAATTTGTATTAAGAGTTGAGAGACATACAATGTTAGTCATTTGGAATAGCTTAGTAACATCCAAAATAGGTAATATGATAGTTCATTCTATTGGAGCTTGGGAAATCTGAGATACTTAGGTGAAATGACTGATGGGAAGGTGTTTTTAGGCAGAACGTAACCATGTGGTAATAACTTGATATATTTTAAACCAATCAACGTTTGCTAAAATAATTATACCTTGGGGGACCTCCGCCACACCTATAAAAAGGGGTGGTCCCCGCTTAGGTAATGAAATGGAACTGGACGCGGCTGAGGAACCATTCAATGGGCACCCTGGAATATGCCGCATGGTCGGAGCAATCCAATTGGTAGATTTTGAGTTAATATCCCGTTTATTAGTTGGCAAAGTGTTGCCATGATTTGTGGGGTTCAACTGAGAATTGACCAAGGCATTTTGGCCAATATTGTCGTCAATTTTCTGTTTGAATTAATATTTATTATGAGATCAGTCATGTAATTGGATAATTGCATTTGTTAAATCAGTATTATTAATCTCCAAAAACATTTTTTGCCAAAGTCAAGGTGGCAATTCCCAACAATAATAAAGAGAGAACCCTTACAAATCGACTTCAACATTTGCAAATCAATTTTAACATTTTGCAAATTGATTTCAATATTTTGCTTTTTTAATTTCAACATTTTAAACATATATATTAACATAATTTTTATAAATAGTTTATTTTGTTCCTGCTGTAATTGCGCAAGCATATTAATTCCCAAACTTTTCCTTTTACAAAATATTTGTATATCCCTTATGTCAAATCATAATATACCAAAAGAAAACACTGATGCTGAGGGAATTAAAGAGTCTGCAGCTAAACTAGATACAGAAAAATCACTAACACTAAATGCTACCCTTATTTGATTAGTGTATGAATGAGGAAAGTCTGTAAAGGAAGCTTATGATATTATAGAAATAAACTATAATACTGCAAGAACTATAACTTTTATAATCAAGTGGGATTATAGAAAAATATATAAAGGTGGAAGCAAAAGAAAAGTGCTTAATCAATCTAGCACAGAAAGAGTTTAAAATATGGTCTCTTTTAATAGAGAAATAACCTTGAAGAAGATTAAAGAAACATTGCGTAATGGATCAGGAGGCACTAGATCCATGCATTGGTTCAGATCGAGTGGAGTTTGATCTAAATGTGGCCCTGATTTAACGGGCATCAAACTTGGTAAGTTCTGAATTGGGCAAAATCGCCATCCTAAATCCAAATCACCTCCACAGGATGACAACAGGCTTACATGGGGTGTGGATGGTGATCCGGTGGGATGGAAAATCTTCACTAACAATGTGGTGGTTGGGCTCAGAAGAGTCTAACTAAAAGGAAAGCTTATTAGATATTCAAAGTTCATTTATTTAAGGGAAGATGGGGCAGCCCTTTAGGGCAGTTGCATCTTCTACAAGGAGTTCAGAAATAAAGAATTTAGCTGGCTTATAATTTATTAATTTTATTTAGTAAAAATAGTAGATTGGATAAAAGTCATGAGCTCTGCTAGTGAGCTTAATGTGGTGTTGGCGTTGTTCTTGGCCCTTTCCTGGTCCCAGACCCTGCTACTGATGTGCAGCGTCATGGGAACAGTGGTCCAAGAATACATGGCAATGAAAAGACATGGTGTTTGGGTTTGGGGTGGGCCTCTGCAGGCCTGTATCTAGCATGGTCAGTAACTTGGCTCTTACTGCCCAATTCGTTTGTTGTGTATTGGCGCAAACCCACCAGTTACATTAGACGCAACTCTAATAATTTCTTGTCAGTTTTGTGGGGCCCCATGAGAAGGAGGTGGTCCCAGGCGAAGAGGAATGGTACCGCCATGTGTTGATAGTGGTGATGGTGAGCTTCTCGCTCACATTCATGATAATAGAAGTGATCTGAGTGTGCAGTTTGAGACCTGTGATGATGGAGGAACATCAAGGGGGACCTGTATCCCCAAAAGTTTGGGCAGCTTTGCCTATGGAAGCCTTGGAAAAGATCCACCAAGTGGTGTCACAGATTCGTTTTCAGGTGCAGTTGGCTCAAGCAACGGGTGGGGAGACCCCTTTCTCGCTGCAGACTGCGCAAATTGTGGAGGCACTACCCCCAGAATTTTCTGGGTGGTTGCAAGAGTTGGTTGAAGAGCAAGGACGTCTGCCAGGATCCATGGATGAGTGTGTGGACTGGATTGACTGGGCGGCCTGTCCGGATAAAATGCAGGATGAGGCGTGTTCATCTCTGTTGATGGTAGGTCAGGGCCGAAGATCAGTGGAAGAATATGGGTGAATTTCTAGCCATTGGCGAAAGCAGCAAGAGTCTCAGATTTGCAATCGTTGCAAATGTTCAGACAAGGGCTGCTTGCGGACATGTTGGCTGCCATGGTGGCTGCTAAAGTTCAGGGTTCATTGGCAGAGGAGATGCTTTGGCAATGCAAGTGGAAAAGCAATTTGCGGTGGCACAAAACTGGAGAGAGGATTCAATGTCCCCAGGTAGGGTCCAGTCACCCGTCATTGCCAACAGAGGACAAGGGGGATGGAGGGGTTCTCCACAGAATTTTGGGAATATCTATGGGGGATCCCGTCAGGGTAGTGGTGAGGTTCGGTAAGAACAGGCCAGGGACCCAGGAAAAGCTATAGACCCCGACCTACTTTGCCTGCAAATTTGCAATATGAGAATGCTTCTAACATTAAACCTTCTTATTCGCTTTATCCTAGGTTATCTATTCTGGTCGAGTTATACTCGCATGGTCAGACTGAGAAGGTGCTGGCCCTGGTGGATACAGGGGCCAAGGAAAATTATGTGGAGTTTGCCATAGCAGAACGTTTGCAGTTGGAAATGAGAAGGGGTCCTGAGGTGGTGTTCGCTGAAGTGTCAGGAAGAGCTCCAACATGGGTTTTAGAGCCTAATTGTCATTTGGCAGAACCCCTTTTAGTTAAAAGAGGGTTTCTGTGCGATCCAGAATTTAGCCCACCCCATGGTGCTGGGGATGTGATATTGACATCGTTTCCAGCTGCAGATTGATGTGTTGCATAAAACAATTACCTTATCACCCCAGATTGGACCTTGGATGACGTGGAAGACGGAGGTTGGGGGCAACGTCCTGAGTGGATTCAGGAGAATAGGGGGAATACAGGAGTTAGAGCTTCCACCCAAATACAGTGAATTCATTGACATATTTGGTCCCATTGGAAGTTCGCCTTTTTCCCCTACAGGCTCCTTTGCATTCTCTTTTTGGTTAAAGGAGGGATCGGACCTTCCCAGGGGATGTCCAGTCTATGCTCTCAATTAATGGGCCAGGGTAGCATTAGAGAGCTATGTGGAGTCAATGCTGAACAAAGGTTTGATCAAGCATACATGTCTCTGGTGGTGTCCCCTGTGCTATTAGTACCAAAGGCGGGTGGCGATTTACGCCCATGTGTGGATTTACGACGTTTAAACACAGTCATGGAGCTGGATCCGTATCTGATGTCCCTTTTGGAGGACATTCTTCTGATGGTTACTGGATGCACAATGTTTACAAAGCTTGACCTTGTGGATGCGTTTAATCAGATTCCAATGAGACTGGAGCATCAGCAGTACACAGCGTTCAAATGCCACCTGGGGGTGTACCAATATTGGGCAATGCCTTTTGGGCTGAGGAATGCTCCAGCAGTGTTCCTGAGGATGATTGACCATGTCCTTGGAGGAATGATTATACGATGTTGTGCTGCTTACATGGACAAAATTCTAGTGTTCTTGCTGTCCCAGGAGGAGCACGTACAAGATGTTCAGGAAGTTCTGGGGGCAATTGGCCGAATGGGTTTGAGGTTGAAGCCCTCCAAGTGCGAGTTCAAATGGAGTTCAGTGATGTTCCTTGGCAAATGGGTATTCCAGAATGGATTGGGGGTGTGTCCAGATAAGCTTTGGGCAGTATGGGCATGGAAGGCCCCCACAGATCAGATGGGGGTGCAAAGTTTTTTGAGGATGTTGAACTTTCTTTGTCAGTTTGTGAAAAATCTTTCCCAGCCAACCTTACCACTCACATATTTGCCCCAAGATGTTCCGTTCATATGGGGGCAGGAGGAAGCACGGGCATTTGAATTACTAAAGGGTGAGTTACTTACTGCACCTGTGCTGGCCCATCTGGATCCCAGGAAACCCTTCGTGGTCAAGATGGATGCTTCAAATTATGCTGTGGGGGCAGTATTGCTTCAGGAGGGGGAAGATGGGTTGGAGCATCCCATGTGTTACTTCAGCCACAAGTTACTCCTCATAGAAAAGAACTACCTGATATATGATAAGAAACTGTTGGTGATGATGGCGGCCTTGCATGAATGGCAACATCACCTGCTCTAAGCTAACATCCTTTTGTTATTTGAACAGACCACAAAGCCTTGAAGTATTATCGCCAACCCAGAAAGATGAACCAGCATCAAGCCAGATGGCATGTGGAGCTGGTCCGCTATGATCTCTGGGCGGAGTACAGGCCTGAGGATCAAATGTCCTGGCGGATTGGTTGAGTCAATATGGAGATTTTGTAAACGAGAATGGGGAGTTAGAGGAGCTCAACACAGTGACTATGCTCTGACCAGACCATTTTGTGATGGTTGAAGAAGGGGGAGTGAGTTGGGGGAGGAAGTTCGTCAGAAGCAGAGGAGCCCAGAGTTCACATTAAGGATGAAATCCAAGATGATGGAGGGTCAGCCACACCGGTACCATGCAGATTCCATGAAAAGGGTTGGGGTATTATACCACAAGTCTCGTGTATGGGTATCAAACCCATCATTATGATGGAAGATAATTTGGGCCTCTCATCTCCATCCGGTGGCAGGTCACCCAGGAGTAGGGAAGACAATGGAATTGGTACATTGGGAGTATTCATGGCCGGGCCTTTGTAAAGATGTCCAGAAGTACGTTTGGGACTGTTTGGTATGTGCAAAGTCAAAGCCATTGAGAAAACAACCATAGGGTAAGTTGAATCCGCTGCCAATACTGCAGGCCCCTTGGATTTTGATCAGCGTCAATTTCATAATGATACTTCCAAAGGTGCAGGGGAAGGATGCTATTATGGTGGTCGTTGATAGACTTACCAAATACGCTGAGTTCTTCCCATGCACTGGGAGTTTTTCAGTAAGGGATGCGGCAAGGGTTTTCATCAATGAGGTGTTTTCCCAACATGGATTACCTGAGTAGATCATTTTGGACCATGGCCCATAATTCATTTCGAGATTCTGGTCAACTCTACTGGGTAGTCTGGAAATTAGGCCAGGTCGGTCCTCATCATACCATCTGCAATCTGATGGTCAGATGGAGAGGGTGAACCAGATACTTGAACAGTATCTGCAATGTTGCGTTTCCAATCAACAGGATGATTGGGTATTGTGGGTCTGAGTGGCCCAGTTTGCTTACAACAACCACTCTCAATCATCAATGTGAATGTCTCTGTTTTTTGAAAATCATGGACTCAACCCTAAGTTGAATGGGGGACCTGCGGGTGGCGTATGTCAGGGGGTGAATGAAATGATACGTACCATGTCAGAAATCAGAAAGATGCTATGGGGGAACTTGGAGCTGGCAATAGCTCAGCAGAAGTGGCAGGCAGATCAGCAGAGGGCGCCGGATCCAGTATTCAAACCTGGGGACTGGGTTTTGGTAGCGGCCAAGAACTATGCCATCCTAGTCAAGAGTTGTAAGCTGGGTCCAAAGTTTCTGGGCCTGTACCAGATCATCCGTGCTATTAATTGGGTCACATTTGAGTTGAGCTTGCCAGTGGGTTCCAGAGCCCATCTGATGATTCACGCTTCCCAGCTACAGGCTTTTGGGGGTGAGGGGCCAGAGCCCCCAGTCCACTGAATCCTAGAGAAGGGGAGTTGCTGGAATATGAGGTGGAACGGATACTGGATGCCAAGTGGATGAGAGGCCAACAGCAACTTCTAGAGAAGTGGAAGGGCTATCCGTCAGAGGAGGTGATGTGGCAAACAATGGAGGACTGTGCGCGATGCCCAGAGAAGGTCTAGGATTTTTGGTCTTCACAGGGGGGTGATGTAGTGGATTAGGAGGCACCTGATCCATACATTGGTTCAGATCGACTGGAGTTCAATCTGAATGTGGCCCTGATTCAATGGGAATTGAACTTGGTAAGTTTGGAACTGGGCAAAATCACCATCCCAAATCTGAATCACCTCTGCAGGATGATGATGGGCTTACGTGGGGTGTGGATGGTGATCTGGTGGGATGGCAAATCTTCACTAACAATGTGGTGGTTGAGGCTTGGAAGAGTCTAACTAAAAGGAAAGCTCATTTGATATTCACAGTGCAATATCTAAGAGAATATAGGGCAGCCCTGTAGGGCATTTGCGTCTTCTATGAGGAATTCAGAAATAAAGAATTTAGCTAGCTCAGATTTTATTAATTTTATTTAGTAAAAATAGTCAGATCAGATCGAAGTCATGAGCTCTGCTAGTGAGCTTAGTGTGGCGTTGGCGTCATTCTCGGCCCTTTCCTGGTCCCAGACCCTGCTACTGATGTGCAGCCTTGTGGGAACTGTGGTCCAAGAATATGTGGCAACAATGAGACATGGCAGTCAGGTTTGGGGATGGGCCTCTGCAGGCCTGTACCTAGTATGGTAAGTAACTTGGCTCTTACCACCCAATTTGTTCATTGTGTATTGGTGCAAACCTGCCATTACACGTTGGAGGCAGAAGAAGAAAATGTTAAATTTTAATTTCACTTATTGATACATGTCTCCAGGAATTACACATTATAATAAAGTTAACACATCAAGATAAGATAGAGTAAATAATTCTGAAATGATTTTATTGAGAAAAGAGTAAGTCCTTTAGTTTAATGACCACTTCAATGGTGATTATTCTAAAGCTATCTTTATTGATGAATCCCTATAAAATTTACATCTCACTTGTAGCCAAAGAAGATCTAGAAGAGGAACACATGCCATTTTAACTGTTCTAATGGTGTGGGGTAGGTCAGTATATTTGATTGCTAGTATGTCTATTGATGGCTTGCAATTTTATTAAACTATTTCACATTCAACAGTTAATGGTAATATTGTTGCTAATTATTTATAAGATCTTTTCTCTTATCTACGCAATAAAAAATCTACAATGTGGCGTTATTAGAATTGCTAAAGTTCATAGAAGGCAAGATCTAGAGAAAATAACTTTATTTTTAAATTTGACTTTAAGTTTTATCTCCATATTCATATATGCTAAATCCAATTAAAAATGCCCTTTCAAAGATAAAAATAAAGTTAAAAGCTAAGAAGTGATGCAAGTGGATTTCTTTCAAACTCAATTTTAGGAGAATGCTACTGTTTTAGCCACTGATAGTTCAGGCTATTTTAGACTTATTATTAAAAATATTACAAATTGTGCAGCAGAATTGCCCTATGCCATTAATAAGCTATGCTTTCTAAATATTTTTATAATCAATAGACTTAATAACTTTAACATATGATTTTATTGCCAAAAATCATCTTGAAATTAATCTGTAGAATATTATAATTAATTTGTAAAATACTAAATTGAAATGCAGAATGTTAAATAAATTGGTATTGTTAAAATTAAATTTCAAAATGGCGAATCAATTTGTAAAATGTTTTTAAATTTTACTTGAGTTACGCTGACCAGGGGATGGACATTACCAAAGCTCAAAGAGCTAAAAAATGAATGAACAAAATACCTGGACAGAATGATTGACCGCCCAAAAAGAGCAGGTGAAACACAACCAAATGAGAATACAACCAACCAGGAGGGATAGCAGAGAGTTGCTCAACCCACCATGGCAGAAGGGGAAGGGGATCAGGTGACACATCCTCAGTATTGGATTTCATATTAAAGGCAAGAGTGCAATCCCAGGGCAGATAGCAATGGTGTGGGGTGATCAGTGACACGGGGAGGAGTTGGCTGATGGTTGGCTGTTCATTGAAATCAACTGCATCAAAAATAGAACTTAGGTATTTGAAAAAGCAGTTTTCCACATGAAGGTGGATGGAAGAAATCTGGTATATAAAACTGTGGTGGTGCGAGTGGTTTTTGTCTTGGTCTGTGAAGAAATAGCAACTTTCTGGATTGCGCCATTTTTTTTGTTTGTGTAAGTTTAATATGTCTCATTTGCCCTGTGGGGCTATGGTCAGAGCAATAGTGGGAGGAGGGATAACCATGGCAAGTATCAATACTTATGCATCAGTCATCTCACAGATGTCAGTGTTATCTAGGTTTTCAGCTGCAGTGACAGCGAGCTGGTATTCAGAGTGTAGCGTGGAGGCGTTCAGTTGGAAGGTGTGAAAATACCAAAGGATCTTAATGGGATGCTATACCTGCATAAATTCTTCAATTTGGGTATTTTAGTCCTCAATTGCATTACCCCACTTCATCATTTTCACCCAATGAAGTCCATGGATTCAAGTTGAAAGGGATTTCAGGGTCAATTAATTGATGGTATGTGGCTGACAATTGAAGAATAACGTGGGAAAAACTGTTGTCCAAGCTGATTCCTGATTGGTTGAGGTGCAGATGGCACTGGACTGAGGAGGGGGCTGATTGGCCGTTGCTGGCTCCATAGTGGCAGCAGGCTTTGGGGGAGGGGGAGGGATTGTATCCCAAACTGGAACGGCCATTGGGTGTGTGACCAAGTGGGGGCGAGCTGGAGACAATGCAGGTCTGGCGGAAGCATTGAGAGAGGGGCATTTATGCTTTGAGTGATCCAACTTGAAGCAGAATGGGCAGATAGTCTGCTCACCCTCAATGCAGGCCCAGAATGGGTGATTGGGGGAGAGGGAATGTTGGCGTGTGGGGGAATTGACAGCGCAATTTATTTAAATTTGGGCTAATCATAGCAAATGCCTGAGGCCCAGTGAGGCGAGCGCCCCATTGGGGACCACAACTGAAGGATGGGATTGGAGCTGTATGCTGCCATTCCTTCCACCAACTCCTGATAGAGCACCGCAGGGGGAAGGTGAGTGGGCAACCCTGCAATCTGAATTACCATAGTGGTTTCATGGGGAGCTGGGTGCATGTTGTGGGGATAGGGTGCCCTGGAAAACCAGGATTATGGTGGCCACTGTGGCGGCATAAGCTTTGCATGTAAAGCCTAGATTGAAATATCCTTTATAAGGGTGGAAATCGATGGAACTGGCTGGCAGAATCACCACCTGGTCCAAGTCAATAATGGCTTTTTTGGCGCATGAGAATAATTTCCCATATTTGACCCAAAGGCCAAAATGCAGCTGGGATTGAGGGAGAATGAATGGCTGTGAAGAACTTCCTGGGCACAGGCCAGGTGGAAGGCAAGATCCTTGGGCGGAATAAACTGACCTGATAATTTAGGGGTACTATATTAGCCAGTCCAAGCGCGTTTTTCTGCCAGATGGAAAACGCTGGGTGGGGTTTCACCGCTGTCCCACACAGGAGCAGCCAGTGGAGGATCTGAGGTCATCAGGGAGTGAACGGGAAGTTCAATGAAGGCTAGTTGTTTGTTTTGCTTTTTTTACAATTAAAATCGCTCAAAAGTTGCTCTAAGTGGAAAGAAAAATTTGCAAAATCTTGAAATTGAAATTCGAAATATTGAAATCATAGGCAAAGTAATATATAGATGGATCCTTGGCAGTAGTCTCTTTTATATCCTATCAAATATAAAATTAAATACTATTAGGGTCTATCCCTGATACTCTGAAAATGAACGTTGTATTGAAATAGCTCTACTCAAATTGGTTGGGAGCACAACTTAAAACTGAAACATTAAATTATACTTAAAAATATATTGGAAATTTATAAAGATTCGTTGGGAATACCAGACAATGAAAGAGCTCATTCCAATGAGTTACATTAAGACTTAAACAATCAAAAGTAGAAGTAGTTTCAGTAGGGTAAATCAGGTGACTTTATCTCCTGACATAATTAACCACTGAGATACACTGAACTCTTGAAAGTTGAACAAGGTTAGGTAGTCAAGTTTGAATGACATAATTAACTCTAACCGCTGGTCTCCACTTAACTCAAAAGTTAAACTAGTTAAATATATTCAACAAGGGTGCCCAACATAAGGTGATCCATTGAATTCATTAAAGTAAGATAAAACCCTTAAATTAGATAATTTAATTGGCATTGATTCCTGATTAATAATTCACAATAGTGATATCAAAAAGAGCCATAATCTGGTTAATATTCTCAATATGTAGCATATAGGAAATTACTAAGTGGAAGGGTCAAGGCTGATTAAAAATATCAAGGATTAAGAGTTGAGCATAAGAATGAGGAAAGGGGTCTTTTTAGAGGAAGAAGGAAGAAAAAGGGTTAGTGGAAGTAGTTTAATATTAAATATTGAAAAAACTAGGTTTTGGTGGAGTAAAAGCTCCTTAAAATTACTTCTTTATTAAATTTTTTGAGGACCAGCAATCCTTATATCACTCGTTTGTTGCTCAGTGGGTCTTACCCATTGTGACCAGCTCAGCAGATTAAATCTAGACTGCTTAAAGTTAACAGTTGTGCTCACTACAGGGGGCGCATTGATCTACACAGTTGTGGGAATCCAGCTGTTTGTTTATCTTGCAAGTGCTATATGCCACTGGATTCCACAACTGAGTTTATTAAAAAAGCTAAAAACACTAATAAATAAAAGGCTAGGTTTTTAATTTTTTGTTATTGTAATTGTGAGGTAAAAAATAAACCCTCTTTATATCAGACCAGTCAGTACTTAAGCTGTATCAAGGGTCAAAGAGATTTCAATAGTAAATTAAGAATGGCTTGTAAGGTCTGAATAAGGAAATATGTAAATTCAGCCTATTGAAGCTCAGAAAACTTGCTTAACTTTGGCTGAACAATGGAAGGGGAATTGTTATCTGATAAGGCGTAACAGTGGAGTAACGATTTTATAAATTTAAGCCAATCCCCATTAGCTAAAACATTTTCGTCTTGGGGGACCTCCACCACATATATAAAAGGGGGTGGTCCCCTCTTAGGTATTTGAAGGTAATTGGACGTGGCAGGGGGAGAAACCGCCAATGTACTCCCCAGGTTCCCTTGCATGGTTGGGGTAATTTGACTGCCCAACTTTGTACTAATTGCCCGTTTAGTATTTGTATCAGTGTTACTCTGAATTGTGGGGTTTTAACAAGAATCAGCCAGGGTCTTTTGGCTAATAAAATCGTTATTGCTATTTAAATTGTTATTATCAATATTGTGGACTTGTAAATGTCTTAAATATCCCCATTTCCGTAGATTTTGCCCCAAACCATTCTTATCCTGAAGCTGGGAGGGCAAATGTCTGACAATGGTAAAATTTTCATATTTGCCAAAGCTATGTGCACCTGGCTCACCTCAACAGAGTACTACCCCAGTTTATTGAGCTATTGCAATATGCAGGGTTAAAGCTTACTTTGATACCCAAATCAGGCTTAAATAATGCTTTTCCGCAAAGATAAAAAATAACAGATTATCTTGCTAGGCATTTCACCAACTACACTTAGTGGGTGGCCACATCAAACAACTTGTTGACAGCCTGGGAAACTCTACATAGTGGCTATGGTGTGCAGAGTATAAATGAAATAGTTGCGTTGGGGAGGAAGGGGTCTTTATTGATAAGCTTCCCCATTTAACTACAATAGAAATATACCAGGATTCTTTAAGTTGTTTATATTTTCAGTATAAGGTGCTTCCAATTGGCGGAAAGCTATACAGTTAATATCCTCTTTGGACTTTGATAGCACCTATCAGGTCATATTTTGCCTTAAGAGTAGTAATGTACTCTTTTAAGAGGTGTAGGAGACTGTGATCCACCTATTTTGGGGTATGTCAAAAATGGCTCAGCGCAAGGTAGAGTTTTGATGATATCTTTTAAAAAATGAGCCCTTGGTGGAGTTCTCAGGATGGTTCATAGCTGCGGCTCATGTATTGTTAGGTGCAAATATCCTTATGAACGAGGAGGTGAGCATAGCAACGATGGCGGCTGTTAAGCCATATTGAGACCTGTATAACGCTGTCCTACATTCTCCAGAATGACGTGGAGCTAATAAAATTGTCAGTTATTTGCGCCATCTATTGGTCACATTTAGTGCTCCCAATGTGAAATGAAAAGCTTTTTGAACCTGCTAGAAAATCCCTGTCAGATAATGGACAACAACGACTTGGGTAGAATATGTTGGGTAATACTCGTCCACTTAATGCGTTGGAGGTTCCTTTCCATACCTTATTATTATCAACCAGACCATCCTCAGCCAGACTATGATCAATCCTTTAATTTTCAACCCAGATCTTTGGGGTTGATACATAAATTAGGGCTGTACATGAATGCTTGTTTCTCATGCAGCCAAAGAGGCCATTATGAAGATAGCTGTCTGAGCAGACTGACTTCTAATGAAGTACTGAACGCCCTGATCAAACAAGGAAAAAGTTAAGCAAAGTAGAAATAAGATGCTTTAAGTCTGCTAAATCAAATTTAATGGTCCCTGAGGATTAACCCGAGTCATTTGGTGCTGGTCCCAGTGATCGCCATCATGATTTATTATATTAGCAAATCCCCTATGATATCTTGGCCTCCAACCAAGGGAGGTACCCAAACAACGCAGACCCAGAATTCCGAGAGAGGTGCAGAAGCCATATTCATGGCATTTTCTGAAGTGGAACATAACAGCCAAAGGCGGACTCTCAATAAATTTTACAACCCTAGAGGGGTTGAGAGTGGCCATTCCAGTAAAGAAAATTGTCAGGAGTATCCTCATTTGGGCACCGGTATTATCACTTTTCTGGTTAACAATGAGTCCTTGGATGTGCATGCAATAAACACCAATGGTTTCTCTTTTTCAGAGCGTACATACTGAAGTATTTTCGTTCAAAAAATACAAAAAATCCGGGAGATTATAGATACTGGCGCTCCAGTTAATATCATGTCTAACAAGCTAATGACTAAGCTTCCGCTGAAGCCTGATGTGGAACATCAGGTAGTGTATGGGACCACGGGGGCACAGAGCACTGTGTTGGAGGGTGCATACAGTGTGTTGCCTTTGAGGTTTGGGTCAGTTGGCATATCTGCTCCAGCTGTGGTTATGGCTAATAATAAACTAAAACATGTTAATTGGCGCTGTGTTCAAGTTGCAACTTGAGGCTGTGATCAATATAGCGGAAGAAACCATTAGTATCCTAGGACAATAGATCCCTATTTACTTCATCTCCAGCAGAGTCATAAGGAATCAATCCGCTCCAGTCAGATCAATATAGCATATGGCAATGGGGTAATTCCTGTTTGATATTAGTATGAAGCGTAGGACCAGAGACCTTCCTAACCAGATTTATTAGTACAACGGTATTACTCTATGGTTGGCGAGCACTTTAATTATACCTTCTGGGAATCAAATTATAAAAGGGACTGAGATCAAAATAGATATCACTGAAGGGCTATATATGGAGAAATTGTGGGGCCCAACCAGCAATTGCGGTTCAAACTCCATGTGACTCTAAAGCTACTGTTACTGGGTCATGTGGAAGTGAAGTTATTGCTAGCAAAAATACAGAAGGAGGCTACGACGGTCCAAAGGCATCAAGTGGTGGCTTATTTACACTTGGCCCTGATTGATGAGCTTTGCTGTATTCACGACTTTGGCTCTTGGAAGGACCTTGTCCTACCAGAAAAACTCTATTTTGCATAATGGAAGTGGTTCTTTGGGAAGCTCTGACTGGGCTTTTGGAGGAACAGAAGGATAGTGCGATTGCTATGTTTGAAAATACCGAGATATCTTTGCGTCCAATTACCACAATCTGGGGTCACACGTTTGGTGGTACATCAGGTGGACACGGGTGATCACTCTCCCATTTGTTCAAGGCCTACTTGGTGCTCCAAGGCTACAGAGGAATTAGTCTCCGATGAAGTAGAAAATTTTGATTGAGCAAGGGATGTTAGAGCTGTCCAAGAGACCATGGCATTACCAGTTCTCATTGTTAATAAAAAGAATGGCACAAATCAGGTGGTCATTGACTATCGGAAGTTTAATGGCATCATGAAGAAGGACTCCTATCCTCTCCTGCAGATTGATGATGTTTTAGTTCAACTGGGAGGCATTAACTACTTCTCTGCCACGTACTTGATATTGGGGTACTGGAAGATTGAGTTTCCGGTGGTGGAACGTGAGAAATGCGCTCTTATCACCCCAAAGGGGTTTTTCCAACCTACATATATGCCACAGGGCTTGTGCAATGCTCCTCTATGTTACAGCGTGCTATGGATATGATCTTAGGCGACTTAAAGCTGTCCTGCGTTCTAGTCTACCTTAATGATATCAACATGTCCTTGTGGACGTTCACAGAGCATCTTGTCCACTTAGAACAATTGTTCCACCAACTTGATGATGCTAATATTAAGATCAAGTCTCAGAAGTGTCATTTTTAAGGAACAATTGAACTATCTTAGGTTTTTGGTAGACTCAAAAGGGCTTAAACCTCACCCAGTGAAGGCGGATGCAATCTGTAAAATGACTTGGCCAGGCAATAAGCGAGATATCCAAGTGTTTTTGGAGATGATTGGTTACTACCAGCAGTTCATCCCTATCTTCAGTTGTATTTGGGCACTGCCCTTTGAGTTGTTGAAGAAAATGCTACCTTTGGCAGGACTGAACGATGCCAAAACGCTTTTGAAGTCTTGCAGACTACGTTGGCAAGTGCCTCACTGTTGCAGTATCCTAATTTTAGAAAGGGAATTCATAGTGCAAACGAACACATCACTTTACGCCGTAGGGGAAGTATTATCCTAGGCAGATGATGACGGCGTAGAGCAATCTGTCATATTTTTCAGTCAAAGCTTGAACCGTCATGATCAGAATTACACCGTTACCAAGTGGGAGTGCTTAGCGGTAATATATGCATATAAACAGTTTCAGGTATAACTCCACGGTGAAATTAAAAAGATAACAGATCATGCATCATTGTGTTGGCTGCAGAATCTCCATGAACCTGAAAGTTGGCTCACGCAATGGGCCTTAAATCTTTTAGCGTATGTCTTCAATATATTACACTGGCCAGGGGTGAAACATCAGAATGCAGACTGTCTCTCGCAGCTACCAAGAGTCGCCATTACAGCAGATTTTATGGACATCATGTATGCTAATATGATTGTGGGTAAATATTACGATGAGCCGCCTCAGGTGATTAAAGTGCTAGATGGTATTAGACAGGATACCTTCAAACATAATGGGAAATCTTATAGGCTGATTGTAATGTTGACGCTGAGCTTTCCAAATCCCTCCGCCAGGCCAACAATTATATTGGATGCACATAGGGAAGTAGGTCGTGGAGGATTGCAGAAAACGCTATAGTTCTTGAGACCCCGTTACTATTGGGATAGCATGCGCTACAATGTGTTGGAGACAGCTGCTTGTTGTCACCAGTGTTAAGTGGAGAAACCTTTTCACAAGAAGACCACCAGATGGTTAAGCCTCGTTTCGCTTGGCATACTGTTTCTCTTGATATGGTAGGCCTATGCCAACTGGCGCATACCGCTCTAAGTATATAATAGTAGCAAATAATCATTTGACGCAATGGGTGGAAGCAAGAGTGATCAGTGATTTGGGGGCTTTCAAGACCGCCAAGTTCATCATGGAGTGTGTCATACAGCAACATGGTTTTTCACAGTTTACCCTCACAGACAAAGAAACTAATTTCACGTTGAATATCCTGCCCAAATTGAATGAACTGGTCAAAATCTGCAAGGCCTTGACTACACCATACCACCCAGAATCTAATGAACTGTTGGAACGGGTCAAAGGAACCTTGGTGAACATTTTCTGTAAGCTTGTAATTTATTGGCCCTCTGAATGGAGTACCCTCTTATCCACCGCCATCTTTGCATATAATATCAGCTACCCCTCATAAACCGGCAAGAGTCCTTTTCAATAGCTCTTTGGTAGACATCCAGCTCTGTCAAGATTGCTTTACTATTATGTGGAATATACTGGCGGAGTAGAACCGCAGCGTTATCTGACCAACTTAATGAACACACTAATAAAAATTACAAATGAAAGCTTATTCTACCAGCTTTTCTTGGAAGATTCAGGGTCATATGGCTGACCAAAGTAGACATAGCGAACTCCCACAGTTCCTATAGGAGATCATGTTTTGTTCCGCAACCAACATGGATTTGTAAGGAAAATAGGCTCGCTAACATCTGGACTGGGCCGTTTGAAATAATTGAGAAGACTTTTATTGGTTCGTACACCATTAAGGAACCCGCAGGTAGCCAGATTATCAACCAAGTCCACGCAAAGTTCCTTCAAGCATACAAAAAATAGGAGCTTATCGTCCAATCAATGGGGGTAATGTCAAGAAATTGATATGACTGGACGAGAAGCTATATATCCAGCATATTGTAATTTAAATTGAGGCAAGCCACTAGATTGAGTGGGAGACTATGATGACGCAAGGCAAATTGATCAAAATAATCATTTTTAGCACTATTGGTGCCCAACCTAAAAGGAGGAGCCGCCACGCATCTTTATTTGTGAATGAGCCAAATAAAGGGTTTACTGTAAATAAAAAATTCCTAATATAGCCCTGAGTTATCATCCTAGGAAGCCATATCAGAAGGTGAGGAAACATTTGTCTGGCTCCCTATTTAGCTGGTGAACCATGGAAGATAACTTTGGGGAGAAGCATCAGCAACATGTTGCATAAGGTGATCAAAGTATACATAGTTCAGCAAACCAAGTCAATTCCGCATAAACTTTAATAATAGAATGAAACACCTAAAACCGTAGTAAATAGAAAATTACTACGTGGAAGGGTCAAGACTGATTAGAATACCAAGGATTAATAGTTAAGCGTGAGAATGGGTAAAGGGGTCTTTTGAAGGAATAAGAAAGAAAAAGGGTTAGCAGAAGTAGTCCATTATTTGATATACTGAATAAACTAGGCTTTGGTGGGGCAATAGCCCCTTTTTATTACTTCTTTTAAGATTATTTATTAAGGACCAGTGATCCTCATATCGCTTGTCCATTGCTCAGTGGGTTTTACCTGGTGTGACCAGCTCGGTGGATTCAATCTAAACCTCTAAAGGTTAACAACCTGCATCCAGGAAATAAGGAGGCACTTCATGAAATCTCTGCTTCTATCTTAAATCCCAAGTTTAATGCATCCGCCTCCTTCAGTTACTCTCAGGTCCACATTGTTGGGAACCGGAAAATTCTCTGACTTCAATACTCTTACTGCAATTTATTCTGCCATAGCGCCAGGGCTTGTTGGAAGTGACTTGTCGAAGAGGCGGAAAAAGGGCTGTCAGCATGAAGGACAAGACACTTCATACTGCCATCCCCATACCGCCTCAAGGATGTTTAGCGACCTTTAATGATACTATTGAAGTTGTACCAGAAGAAGATTCTTTGGTACTTGTTGATATTAAAGAACCTGATACTGCTTACTCTTCTGATGAATTTCTTATGTTCCTCACTCTATCCTGCATTTGGGTGTTTAGCCACATGTGTTGCCATTTGAGTCCACAAAATCCCTGAAAAAGCCTTTGTTGACAGTGGTTCCCCCATGAATGTCATTTTGTCTAAATTAATGAAGTCCACCAAAAATTAGTCTGTACCTACTACATTACATGGAATATGGCACAGCTGAGCCACGATGCACTTGATCCATTTAGACCTATTCTTCTCTAACCATTAGCTTTGGGAAGCTTTCTGTAATACCCCTGCCATGGCATAAGACGACCTGAACTATGCCCTTCTCCTAGGAACTCAGTTTTTCCAATTTCATTTGGCTGTAATGCACTATGATTGGAGATTCTTGTCCCTGCTGAGACACTAAATCATATTGGTCTTTTAAACCCCCATGATGCCAAGATGTAGGATAAAGATTGGTATTACCTGGTGAAGAGCAAAGGCCAAATTGACCATCTTAAGTATCATGTAAGTGGTTCTTGCATACAAATACTCCCTACTGCGGTGGATGGCCATGAAGGCATGCCAATTTATTCTGCCCAAGTTGATCACTATATCAACAAAGTCCTAGGTTATCATTGACACCTGGGTCTATATCAATATTCCCTCTGGATAACTGCTTATAATTAGGGGACTGGATAACCCATCCGTTAAGGAGCTCCTGACCTGTCCCAGAATTTTAGATCCCGCCTACGCTGGATTCATATCACTGGTATTGGCTAACCTCATTGACAAACTTAGATAAGTGGGGCCTAATTCTCCAACCGCTATGTTCGCCTCCTTCCTGTAGAGGCCATTGATGATGTCCACAGCTTTGGAAGTTTATGGGATTTTGGGTTAGAAATGCCTTATCACTAGCCCTAGTAAACAACTCCCTTGGGCATGAGCTCACTAGTGAGCAACAAAGCCAGGTTAAGAAAATATTGGATGAATATTCATATCTCTTGTCAACCTCCTTCTACAATTTTGGAAAATGAATGGCGTTTTGCATCACTTGGAGACTGGGGACGCTCCCCTCACTTGGTCTTATCCCTATAGAAAAGTAAAGTTGAAGAGGGTAAAGTGGCTGTTGAGCTCAAGCAACTACTTGAAGCTGGGCTATTGGTGCATTTGAGTAGTTCTTTGGGCCTTCTCCATCCTGTTTTTATAAGAAGAATGGCAGCCATCTTGTGGTGATGGACTATCAATGGCTTAACTCAATTACTAAGAAGGACAGCTACCCCTTTACCAGGATTGACGACTCTCTGCGCTTGCTTGTCAGGTCACAAAGCTTCTTTACTATGGATCTTTAAACAGATATTGGCAAGTAGAGCTCACCCCCAAAGATAGATCTAAAAGTGCTCTCATAGCCAACGAGGGTCTATGTGAGACAAGGATGCCTTAAGGCCTTTGCAACGCGCCTGCTACTTTTAATGTGCCATGAACGGCAAAGTATGGTTTGAAACTATCTTGTGTCATCATGCACCTTGACAATATCACTTTCTACTTTTGAACTAATATCTTTCATGTAAAACACTTTCAAAAAATACTTTAACTGCTTAATAATGGCCTCAATAAAGCTTAAGACATCGAAGTTCTCCTTTTTCTAAGTTAAAATGAAGACACTGAGACATAAGGTCTCAAAAGATGGTTTTCAGCCCATCCATAAAGAAAAGTCTACACCATTAAGAAGATGACACGTCCTCAAAGCTTTAGAAATATTCAAGTATTTTAGGCATGCTGGGCTATTACTGTCAGTTCATTCCTCAGTTAGCTTATCTAGATGAACCCTGGTCTGCTTCATACAGAATAATGTGCTTTTTCAAGTGGTGTCCTGGACAAGAACATGCTTTTAATGCTTTGAGCACTGATCTTTGTACTAAACCCAATTTTAGTTTATCTGCGCTTTGATTGGCCCCTCTTGTTATTCACTGACGCTAGTTACATTGCTGTCGGGGCCAACATAGCTCAACACAATGAAAATTAGGTCGATCACCCTGTGGCTTACTTCAGCAAGACCTTGAGCAAGGCTGAACAGTATTATAGCATCATCAAGTGCAAGTTACTAGCTGTTTTATTGGCAATCAGTTAATTTTCTGCCCTAACCATATGGCACCCTTTTCACTGTTATCACTGACCATTCCTCGCTCCAATGGCTGCAGCAGATGAAGGACCTCAGATGTCTGATTAGCAAGACGGTCCCTAAGGCTGCAGAACTACGATTTTACTATTGTATATTTTAAATGAGAGATATATATAAACGTCAATGGTCTCTCAAAGATGCCAGTATTTGTTTCTCTGACCCTATTAAACCGACTGTAGATCTAATTGGCCAGCCCAAATTATAGGAGTTGGAGACTCCTGAGATCCAGGCAAAGCTGAAAAAATGACCTGGAACGCTCAAATTAATAGGGGGTAATGTATAGAAAAATTAATGAAAAATAGCTCCTTTACATCTACTCTTATTCCCAAACTGAGATTGTCTTAGAAAGACATATGACCATGAGACATGGAGCAGTGAAAAGACCCACTAATGACTAAATACATGATGCTATGTGTAAAGAATGGTGAATACCATCCAGGCTATTCTAAAGGCTTGCATGGCTTGTTGATTTCAATATTGAGCTAGTCCCCAAAATCAGCTTACAGTTGTAGCTCTGTCAGGCCCTTACAATGTCATCAGCATCAATGTAGTGGGTCCCCTTCCCACAGGGTTACATGGCCATATATACATCCCATTGGCCGTGGACCATTTGACCAGATGGGTAAAAGCAATTTCCATCATTGCTGCCATCACAAAAGCCACAGCCATATTCCTTATTTGATTTATTTTTCACCCAGACATAATTTCCACAAACTTTACTTTTAGACAATATTCTAAATTCCACCCCATAAGAAGTCAAAAGACTAACTTCGCTTTTTGGAACTAACCATAGTTTCACTGCCCCTTATAACCCTTCAACCAATGGGGCAGTGGAATGTGCTAATGAAAACCTTGCCTCTATTTTGCGGAAGATGGCCGCCTTAATCCTGCTTGCTGGAATTATTATAGTCCAGCGCTTTGCTTGCTTACATAATAAGCTACCATCGTGCCATCATGATGTCCCCTTTGAAACTCTATATGGGTGTGCTTTCCAATTACCAAGTAGTGTTCAGCCCCCTGCTCAATACCTCCATGACTAAGCACTCTTATATAATAGTGAGGGCCTTAGCTAATGAAATTGTCAGCTTCAAGCCCTATCCACGCAAGGAGATGTCACCACCACATAAAGAAAGATATCCTGGTTTAATGTTGGATGCCCCTCTTACCCATTTTTAAGTTAGATGACCTCATTCTCTTTTATCACCTCTGACCCACAGGTTGACATAACAAGATTGACTTTCTTTGTTCCAGACCTTTAAGGTCATTCATAAAGTGAACTTGGAGTTCTCCATTGCAATGTCAATCAGGGGATAGTGGTGAACCGTTCACATGGCAAATTCCTTTAGCCCTATACTCCCATCTAACAGGATCTTATTAGGCATTAATTCAATTCAAGATGATGAGCAATCTCAAAACCTCATTTTAAATTGAGCCTTAATAAGTTGAAACTTGAGCCATCATAAACAAAACCTGTCCCTGAAGGCTCAATGAGAGTTTTTTAATCAGGAATCATCACACTCATGAGAATTAATGGAGATACCTTTGAGATTTCATAATCATTTCCCAAACCTTAAGAGGAGAAACCCCCACCATCGCAATCACAAGGATGACACAGAACAATGTGAGCGCCAATCAGAAAATTGATATGGATGAGTGTAAAAGATCCTGATTGTACAGTGCCATGGAGGTCTCCTAGGTACCACGTTTCCACAAATCCTATGAACATTGGCTTTTCTTTAACTCAATAAAAAGTTTATTTCGCCCCATCTTTTTGCCTTCATAGATCTCTTTACTAGTTTACATCTTCAAGGCCATTTTTGAACTCTGGCTACAGTCAATAAAAATGTTACGTTAAGAATGGCACCAACTTTAGAGTCACTTGCATCAGTAAAAAACAAAGGGGTAATTGTAGTTGGGATAAATAAAAACCAGAGCAGTTGTATACAGTGTGTAAAGAACCAAAGGTTTGTGCTAAACAGGTCCCCACAAAAAAGGACCGTTTATATGCCAAGCTCAATTAAGAGATTATTCAATTAAGCAGAATGTGAAACAAATTATCAGCATAATCTAACCATTACAAGAAATACTTGATTTTTTACTTAAGTTAACTAAAGCAAAAATTCGTCCAATTGCGTATAATTTATTAAGAATTGGCAAAATACCTTGGTGAGTCATCTTATGTCCTAAAAGGTTAATTTCATGTTGGAGAAAGGTCCATTTAAAGGTTTATGTTTTTAGAAAAGCTTTGCATAGATGTTAAAAACTTGGTAAAGGTGGTTAAGGTTAACAGTGAAGGTGAGGGAAGAAACAGTCACATACTTAAATAAAATAGTTTACAAATTAATTCAAGATCACAGAATGATAGATCCAAAGCTCGCAGGAAAGTGGCAGGGCATTTCATAACCCCCGTGGCTTCTGGGTGGGCTCAAGGAATCCTCCTTGAATATGAGAGCATATCAAGACCTGTCTTCATCTGACAAGTCATTCCTTAATACCCACTTTTTTTAATCCATAAAAAGGAAGAATTAAAATCCAGCTAAGTACCGCGTAGCAAATCATCTACCCTTGGTAAAAGATAACTGTCATTTTGCGTGATAGAATTTTAATGACAATAGTCCATAACTACCTGATGACTGCTATTTTCTTTTGATTAATAACAGTAGGTAAGACCATGAACTCTGGGAGGTTTGTATTACCCCGCTATTTTAGATTGGCTTTTCACGCGTGCCTGAGCATCTTTTATTTTGATTTTCTGTAAGGTTGAGAGAGGAAAGTGGTTGTATTTAATGTGTAAAATTGGTGTTGGACCCCTTTTATATATACAAAGTTAGGAATTCATAGGAAAAGATATCCTAGGTCTACCTGATTAGTGGTTCAGCATAAATTTTTTATCAAAAGTCACTCAGGTCCCAACTGGACTGGTACAGCCACAATTGTGGGAAAACATTAAGTCCAAGATCAATCAGGGTCCTACACCCTTTACTTCTATTACTTACTTATATGTAATACTCAAACATAAGCAATGTCATAGTTTGTCTCAACCACCACAAGCACAATAGTTATATTTTTACCATACTACTGTTCCTGATATACCAGATCTAAAAGATCAGGGCATGAGTGAACTCAAGAAAAAGAGAAATTTTTGAGTCACAAAATTTCAATCAAATGATTGGAAGAGGAATGATTTGGAACCCAGTTCTAATAAGCACTTGGTACTGAAAGGTAATCTCATATTTATTTAAAGAGTATAAGAGTTTTCTTCATCTGCCTCAACCATTGCAGGTGGGAATCTAGTCTTAGGACCCAAATCTTGATGATCCAATTTAATATTAGAATTGAGGTATTCTAGGTAAAAAGTTTGTTGCTTGAGTTTTGATTTTTCAGGATCTGGCTCCTGGAGGATTGAAGGTACTCAATAACCAAGGAAATTAGAAAATTGTCCTTCTAGTTAATTATATTGAGTGATTATAAAGCACTGGGGTTCTAACAAAAGATTGTAACTGCTATGAACTAATGCTAAAGAAGGAATAGATAATTGTAACTCACCTATTTTAAGCGTAAGTCTTGAAGATGTCCTAACGGTTTGCGCATAGGCAGTGCCTGCAGTAACATATTTAATAATATGTTTATTATTGGGTCGTATCTAAATTTCATTGAGCTTCAGAGATAGTATTGATGGGCGACCCAGAGTTGACAATTGCTTTTACTCAAACATTATGTATTAAGACATCCACACGGGTTACTTGGTTTCCCATTGTGAGAGGATCAAAAATATGGATAGAAAATCCATTTTTGGCATAGTTAAGATGGCGAAGCAGTATGTTTTATGTCACTTGAGGATATTTGAATTTTTATTGTGGACAGCATTGGCTGAATTGACTTCAGTTATATCAACGAGGACATAATTAATTTGAGGTGCATCATAAATGTCATCGCATGGAGCCTCCCACCCTATGTATGACTCCTCTTTTATACTTTATGTCAGAAAATATATTCCAGCAGTGGTCTGGATATAATTGAGTTGACTTCAAAAGGTACAAGAGGTTTTGTTTCAGTTCTTTTCAACCTCTTCCTCCTTTACCGTGTGTATATTTGGTCAATTAGGGTTAGATGAAGGAGGATTAGCGTTCACAAGAGCTACAGGAATACCTAAGGAAATCTTTCTTCATATTAAGAATAGAAAATATAGAACTGCTTCATTGATGTGATGTGTATCTGGAGCGAACTTTGCTAGCCATAGTGGAAAGTATGGCATTATAGCGACATTAAGGGTAAGTAAATTGTTGGTACCAAGGTATGTTGTATACTATTAGCAAAATAATTTTATCTGGATATTTCCTTGACAGCATTAAATATAAGAACGCTTTTATTTGATTGTCTAAAGTATGGTCACTGTCAATTTAATGACATCAGTTTTGACCTCATTCCATGTATCTCATTGTCAAAGCTGGGGTATCTTCATTTATTGATAAATTGAGCTTATATAAGAAGTCATGTATCTTACCTTTTGTCTATCTAAAGCTCCCTCCATAGCATTTTTATATGTGTAGTAAAGAAAGCAATACTATCCTCAACGGGTGTGAAGCTTACTCTGGGAGGTTAAAACATTGTTATGCTAACAGAAAGTATGATATTTATACTCATAGGAAAGGTTCCAGGGTTACTTAAAAGTTATAATTAAAAAGAGACTTGGGAACTTAGATGAAGATACTGTTTTGTTGCATGCAAGTAGTAGTGTTTAAAGAATATTGAACTAAGCCACCATAGATTTATTTGAGGATTTTCAAGAGTAAACTCTTATTAAATTGCTTTTGATCTCAGTTTTTTTGGAATTAATGGCAGCTCAAAATTCTTGCTGTTCATTTAATAAACTTTTGATTCATTTTTTGACTATGAAATCCCAACCTGATAAGTCACTAAGATGATAGGCATTGTTCAATCCTTATTTTATAACATCTACAGTAAGGTTAGGATAAACTGGATCTCCACCCCAATATAGCAACATCCTTGAGAGATAGCACCTAGTTCCTGATTTTTTGTGTTGAATCTTAACATGATGAATTATCCTGAGCTGGAGAGGGATTTGCTGGTCCAGAAGACCCAGGAGGCCCACTGGGCTGGTAGGCCCTTGGGTTGAATAGGCCTGGCTGGTCCTATAGGTCCAACTGATACAGTAAATCTTGCTGGTCTGGAAGGCCTTCTGGGCCGATCAGTTTGGCCAATTCTGTAGTTTTCACTAGGCCCTGCGGGGCTAGGCCTAGGAGTACCATAGTTAAAGGTTAAGTTTTAGATCATTGCTTCTAATTGTTTAATTCATGCATAGACTTGATATTAATCTCATCAATTATATCCAAGAGGTCAGATGTGGCATACTTTGTTTGATTGGTAATAACATTGGGTGTAGTGGAGCTTAATTATTGGTAATATTAGTATTTTTCTAAGATCTTAGAGCCACCTACTCATATAGAGGTACAGGCAACCCCCCACATCTGTTTGGGCTAGCTGTTCCGAATTGTTATGATTTGATGCCAACTATCTAAATCACATCACAGTTGTCATGTACTAAAGAGGTAGCAGAAATGTAAAAACCCATTAAAGAGGTGTTTAGCCTCTTAAAAAGTAGTATAGCATATAGAGCTCTTGGTGTTATATAGACATAATTCAAACCAAATGGTAAATTGCAAGGTGAACATATTGACAGTAATATTGTTCAGATGTATAATATTAACTTCAAGGGTTGGTAAAACAAGAGAGTTGCAGAGGTTTTTCATGTAAGGGGCAATGTTATAAACTTGAATTTGGTGAGCTCAAATTCTAAGAATTAAACTACCCATATGTAACTGACTAATCATCCTAAAACATTAAAAGGGTAAATGTATTGTTAGTTTAAAAATATAGTGGCATCAGAATCTCAAATGTAGCTTGAAATTAGCCACAGTTTGGTTCATGGGGTTCTGAACTGTGAGTTCCATTAGAATTATACACTAGGAGACACTAGTGATGTTTTCAAGGTGTGAACTAGTTAGGTAATGTTATCTTCTATTGAAAATATTAATTAGACAGGTAACTTGGCAGAGTGCTCTGATAGGTAGCACCGCTTTTTGTTGTCAGATTGACAATGTCTGAAAGGGAGATGTTCTATGAAGCGTACCTGTCTGTAAAATAGTGTGTCAAGAGGAAACTGGTCTGAGGATGTGGGTACCTTAGCAACCACAATAACATGCTCAGAATAATGAGCGACGCTTTTTCCTATGAGTTTAATAAAGTTGAGTGAGGGAGGGCTTCTTCTTACTGGGAACTTACTGAGATTTAGGGTTGGGTTAATCTGAAAGGTTAGAGGTACTTTTCATGAAAATTGGGCATAATCATCACCCAAGCATTTTCCTTCAATTGAGGCAGTAGGATAAATCCTACCATGGCCAAATTTATTATAATAGTTACCGCAATTATTACATGTAATTTTTATTTAATAAATTCAAGCAGAGTTTTTCAATATGAAAATTATTATCAGAGAATATAAAACTATTATCTCAAAACCCTTTCATTAGTAGGGTACTAGGTTTAGGGATGGACAGGTGAGGGGTGGCTTAGGCAAACAACAATGTCCCAAATTGGAAAATATCATAAAATGAATTTGTGTGAGTATTTTTTGCCCAAACTAAAAGTAGGTTACATCAATTTCTCTTGATTTTATGTTTTGGAAGGATTTGATACCCATTTTAATTATTAAAATCTGCTCTGGCGTTACCCAAACTTGCTCAGGCAAATCCTGTCATTTACCTTATCCATTATTGATATGGCATATAGGAGATTTGTATGATTCTTTTTTAATCTGAGTTACTCCAGGTAAAATTCTTAAATTTTAAGAGCGCCCTTGTTAAAGCCCTCTTTTGATGTTGGAATCAGGGTTTTTTATGTGCTTACAGGCGCTAATTCTCCCCTGATTTCAACAATATGGCAGTAGAAGTATTATCTCAACTGCCATAATAAAAATAGGGGGTTTTATCAATAAATGAAGTACTACCGCTTATAAGATATAATAAAAGTTAGTTTATCAGCCTTTTTTATTAAGTGACAGCGAGGGGATTAAAAATGACACTTTTCCAATCTCACTTCTTAGTATTTAAATTTACTTGAGGCTTAGACCAAGATAGGCATAAATTCATTATTAGCTTTAAGCCTATTTAGGAGATATGGTTTGTCAACCTATCAGAGCTTTTGAACTCACCTCGCTTTGCTGAAATGGCTGATGGAGGGTCAATTGTAGGCAAGACAAACACGTGGGGTAACAATATAATATATTTTAGCCAATCACCATAAGAGAAAATAAGTGCACCTTGGGGGGCCCACCAAGCCTATAAATGGGGGGTGCTCCCCACTTAGGCGTTTGTATTGAACTATAAGTGGGCTGGGGATGAACATCCAATGGACTTTCTGAATTTTAGCACATATTTGGTGCAACTCACTTACCTAAAATTGTATTTGTTGAGACATATTAGTAAAAGTGTTATCCCAATTTGAGTTGTTCCACCAGGAATTAGCCAGGTTCATTTGGACTATTTTATCTTTATTAGAAATCAAAACATTATCATTATCAGCTTGGTTAAGTAATTTTCTGATGGGCACCAAGTTAGAGCTGGTGCAGGGGTGGACTCCCCATTAGTTTACCTATTCGCAACCAAAACATCCTTTTCTCTTAAGCAGACAGGCAATTGTCTGACATTACCCCCTTCAAGAATGTTGGGTGAAGAATAGGGGCATAGGAATCTTCCATGTACTCTGTTTATGGTAATACCTGTAGCCAAAGACTTTATAGAATACCCATCCCCTCTCTTGTAAATGACAGTGAAGGGACCCTCCAAAATAGTTCCAAGCTTGCCTCTTCTAGGTTTGATGCGGTTATGGTAATACAGGACCAGATAAGACACTTTGAATGAAGGTGGGGGAGCCCATAACTTATTGGCAGCTTGTCCCTCTTTCATAACTATTTTAGCTAGGTTCATCATAGCCTCAGATTGAAGCTGAATGATATGCTAAGCTAATCTCCTCATGGCTTTCTCAGGTTCCTCAACTTTAGAGGAGAAAGAATCTTTACTAAAAGGGCATGTATCCCTGGTTCCCGTCCATAAAGAACATGGAATGGGGACTTATTTAGGATCTTGTGATAACTAATCCGGTATGCCATAAGAGAACTGGGTAGGAATTGATCCAAGTGAAGTGGATCAGAGGATGCTATTTTATGCAGGATAGAAACCATGGTTCCATTTGCTCTCTCCACAGTCCCATTTGTAGAGGGGTTATATGGGGCTGAGAAAAGTTTTTGGGCTCCCATGAAAGTGGCCAGGATTTGACTGCTCTGGAGGTGTTCTTACCATTGTCACAAAGTAGAACGTGGGGACAGCCATGGCAAGTGAATATATTTTAATTTAAGAACATTACGGTGGCCTTGATCATTTGATCAGGAAGAGCCACAGCTTCAACCCACTTAGTAAAGTGACCAATGCCTACTAGAATAAATTTGTTTCCATCAGTAGTCTGCGGGAGGACCTTTAATGTCTAGGCTGATGTTGTGGAACAATTTTTGAGGGTGGTTGGTTTTTATTAGTATCTAGTCTTGAAACTGGATTGCTTCTTACATGTGAGGCAGGCATCCAGGACTTCAACAATAGTTTCCATGATTCCTTCCCAATATTACCGCTCCCTAATCCACTCATTTTCTTAATTCCCCAAGACCTAGGGTAGAGTGAGCTTTCAGGATAGCAGTTACACGTTCTGAGGGCCGTAAAAAAGCAACCACTTTGCCCTCACCTGCTTATACAACTTCCCAACCTCCACTTTAGTGTTATGGGAGTGCAGAAATAAAACATTATGAACTTGTATCCTCATCATCCCAGTCATTGGGGGTCATTAAGAGATCATATAATCTCTCCGCCTCACTATTATCAAAATGCAGGATGAGAAAGCTGAGTTAACCCATCAACATTCATTTGGCGGTCTCTGGCATGATGTTCAATCTTTATGTAATAATACTGGATCTTTAGGGCTCAGCGCGCTAACCGCCCAGCAGGATCCTACATATTCTGTAACCATTTCAAAGAAGCGTTGTCAGTAACCACAGTGAAAGTAGTGCCATACAAGAAAGGGCAGTAGTGTTTTACAGCTAACAAAACAGCAAGACATTCCTTCTCTGTGATGCTGTAGTTGCTCTCCGCCTTTGACATCATCTTACTTAATTAGGATGCAAAATGATCTACACCATGTTCATCTAATTGGTCTAATATAGCCCCAATGGCATAGTCTAAGGCGTCGGTAAACAAGATAAAAGGTTTATTATACCTGGGTGAGTAGAATAGGAAGTTGTTGCAGCAGTTGCTTCAGCGTTTCAAAAGCAGCCTTTTGTTCTGCATCCCAATGGAAAGGAGTGCTCTTCGTCAATAGGCGGACAAGGGGCTCGCTGAGCTAAGTGAACTTTGGAATGAACTGATGGTAATACCCCATTGTGTCCAGAAATACCTGAATATCCTTAGATCCTTAGGGGGAGGCATTTTTATATGGCTTTGACCTTTTCCTGTAAGGGCTGAATTCTTCTTGGGAAATGGCGTGTCCAAGGAAATTTAGCCTCCTCTGAAATAAAGTGCACTTGGAGGGTTTTAATTTGATGTTGGATTTTTGTAAGCGTTAAAACACATCTTTCAAGTGAGTTAGATGTTCGTTGAAAATCTTTGAAAACACTGTGATGTCATTAAGTTAAACAATGATACAACTTAACTTCAGGCTCTGCAAAAAGTGTCCATGGCTCGCTGAAAAGTTGCAGGCGCATTGCACAACCCTTGAGGAAGTTTGGCAGGTTGGAAAAGACCTTCAATGCAAATGAGAGCACATTTCACCTGGTCTTTAGGGGGGAAGGTCCATTTTCCAAAAGCAGCTAGCCAAGTCCAGGGAAGAGAAGAAGTTAGAACCAGAGAGTTGGGCCAGGGCGTCGTCAATGCAGGGAATATGTAGCTATCCTTTTTTGTGAGGTTAATTAATTTGTGATAATCCATGACTATCTGATGACTCCATTTTTCTTTTTGATAAGCAACAGAGGGGAAGACCAAGGGCTTTGTGAAGGAACTAGTAACCCTGCGTCTAATAAATGCTTGAGCTCAGTCCTCTCAGCTTTTCTTCCACCTTTGATTTGTGGTAAGGTTTTGACCAAATGGGACGGAAATCACCTACATCAGTGGAATGGCTCCAGTCCTTCATATGTCCATAAGCCATTATCTGATTTAGAGAATATATTGCTATATCCTTCCAATAGAGTATGAGCTTTCTCAGCTCATCTGGGGTTAGCTCATCCGAAATATGGACACTGTGTAAGGTACATAACTGGTTATCCGTTGGCAAGCCCAAATCCGTAGTAAAGTCAATGAAGTGGATACGTTTAATGTCCTCTAGGGGACCAATAAGTCTCTGACAATCTCCTGATGTTTTTTATAACCATGTCCTTGCCGGTGAGGTTTCCTAAAAGGATAGTGATAGGTCTCTGTTGGGTTGGTTCTAGAATCCAAGGCAATATACGAGGCTCCAAGGGGCTAAAGCTCTCAATACTTATGAGGTGTAACAAGAAGTGGTGTGGAATTTGGAGCATGATCTTTGTGTCTACCACTCGTTGTTCACCTGGCTTAATCAAGACCTCATCTTCAGCATATAAATGGATATCGTCCCTTGCATCACTTAATGGCCTATTTTTTTGTATTTCGCCAAGAGGTGGAATAAGGTAAGGCAGAATATGGATATTCTACCAGGCAAGAGTATTTGTTCTTGCTAGATTCTTTATCGTATAAGACTAAAGGGACTTCATTATTGAGTAATGAGAGGAAACCTTGCTTTGCGTTGATTATTCTCTTGTACTCAATCATAATCTGGGTACCTATGAGCATATCATATGTGTTGTTGTCCAAGGCCACTGCTGGGGCCAATAAGATGAGCTTCCGAATTTGAATGGGAAGGGAAGAGTATGCTAAATGGCGGGGTGTTGTTTGGGCCCACAGTTCAAATTCTTGATTGTATTCCAATTCAGGCGCCAGCTTTATCTTTTTTATTAGCTTAGAGAAGATTATGTTAACTGAGGAGCCAGTATCTATGACGGCCATCACCCAGACTTTTTGAATGACCACTTCCACATTGGTGAGTGTTCCTATAAAGTTAGAAGACAGAGCCAAGACCTCCTTGAGCTGGAAGGTGGAGGTTAGTTTACAAGCAGTCTCAGGGTATTTTTCCAGTAAGGTTTTATGGTATGGACCTGCTGAAGAGGTCAGACCAAGCCAGCCAGGAATGATTAGCATTTCTGGCATTGTAAATGACTTTTGAGCACTCTAGTAATTGGCTGAGGTACATGTCCTCAGGTATGGTAGTTTCCTCTACTCCTTTAGGATTCAGCCTATCTGGTATACCTACTTCAGCTGAAGCTCCTAGGACATGATAACCAACATCCTCATAACCCCTATAGCTTGTCATCAGATGGGTTGTCCACACACATTGGGTGGACGATAGAAGGTCGGTTGGAGGAAGAAGCCATAACTTTAATAGCTGTGAGGCCATCTGCAGCAATGATCATTAGTGGAGCAGGCAACTTAACTATAGCAGCTTTGTCCTTGAGCCCATGGTAGTTGGGAGCGACTTTCACCAGAAGGAGAGGTTTAAGTTTCTTCATACCTAAAGGCTTTGGATTAGAGTTGGCTGTAGGAGATAGCTTCATGGGTGGATGCTTTAACTACGCCAGATTTATGTTGATCAGACGCTGTGAGCCTTGGGAAACAGATGGTTCAGCTTTATTGACCTGGTCCTTAAGCCCATTGTTGTTTGTCAGACATTTTCCCTCTCAGCTGCAGAGGATTAATGTCTTGGGTTGAAACCAGCCTAAGTGGGGAAATTTCAGCCATTCAGAGGCTTAAAATAAACTGGTATTTATTTAAACAAAAATAGCAATGATTTTGAGGATATCAGCCAAAAGACTCTGGCTGATTATTGGTAGAACCCAATAATCTGGGTAACACCATTATAAAACATGCTTGGGTGATTAATAAAAAATTGAATGGTCAGATTTTCATGACCACACAATGGACCTTGGGCAACCAGCGGAAGTTACTCCCCCAACCATCACCAAGACCTTCACAGCACCTTTTTGAGGACCTCCCTCTTTTTTTATAGGCATGGCAGAGGTCCCCCAAGGTGAAAGTATTTTCTCTAGCTTTGATTGGTTGAATTACATCAAAACCTTACCGCATGGGTACATTCTGCCTCAATACCCCAACCTTCATTTTCACAAAAAATAACTCACTTTACCCAGATCTGATAGGAGCGAAACCCATATTACCTAATTTGGAAGCATTGAAGCTATTCCAAACCTATCCCCGATTTTCCCCGACCCATGAAACAGTTTAAATACTAAATATTCAAATATCAAGGGGTATCGACTCTTTTTTACCCCATGAAGCACCAATAAACAGTAAAACACCAAATTTTATTAAGTTTTCAAGATTAATTATTTTTTTCTTATGGGCTCAAACCCCCATTGTTGGATTTAGGGGGATTAAGCACCAAGAGAGCATTAACTGACCCAGTATCCAACAGGTGGTGCTCACTATAGGGGTTAACCTGTGACTTTGGCGTTATCAGCTAAAAATGACTACAAATTCAGAACTCAGGCTAGCTGCATTAGAAAATAAATTAGCCAGTTCTTTGTCTCGCTTCAAAAGGCTTGAGAAGCACACTTCCCAAAGCCCTATTATTTTTAAACCTTCATTACGAGACAAGTTCACTCCTGGTGAGGCCAGTATTGCCTCCTTTCTTTTTGTTTATGAATCTGCGATGGAAGGAGCACCTGACCACCAAAAACCAGGTACATCCTTCTCTGTCTAAATTGGATGGCTCAGGAGATCATGGTTCCTCAAATGGCCATACTTACCACCTGGGCAGAGGTCAAACAAGCGCTGATTGATGAGTTAATTTAAAAAAGAACTTACAACGGCAAAAACAGGCCTTTATGTGCCTTATCCTGCAAGATGGTGAATCAATTCCCTCATTTGTTGAGCGTTGTTATAGCAAAGCTCAGCCTCTGTTGTTGGCCAAACTACTCCCTCTAGATGATGCTATTGCTGTTATGATGGCTAGCTTGGCATCTTACCCCTCTTTAGCAATGCATTTCTCTGCAGTCAAGCATAACTTCCAAACTTTACGGGTATCAAAGAGGCACTTCTAGCATTAGCTGATGTTTATGAACATGAACTTTTTCAAGACGTGTCAAAATGGGAAGCAACTATGACCTTTTCATCCTCTTCTATGGCCGTATCCCACTGGAAATCAGCTGCTGCAAAGCAGCAACGACCTAATACTCCTCCATTGTGTGAGGATAACCAGAAACTATTAACAGTTAAAGGGCAGCGCTCCCCCCAGCTTCAGGTTCAAAAGCTCAGCCTAAGAAGGCAATTATTACTTTGCCTGGTCCCTCTCCTGCCGAGCGATCTAATACAATTACTAACACATCACACCCTCCTAAGCAGCTGCCTAAATCCCCCTCAGTCTTAACTCAGGCTGCTTCTAGTTTAAAAACTGCCAATATAAGGCAGTCCACGCCGATCACTCCTAAGGAAACTGATAAAGTCATTACACTTCCACCGTCTCCCCCAAAAGTTGGTACAGCCACGATGCTCCCTTCAAATGTGAAAAGAGTAGATGCAAGTGACAAAGTCCTCCACTGTGAGTAAATTAAGCTAGGTTCTCTGCCCTCTCTTAGTAACTCGTTAAGGTGTATTGACAATCCCTCTGATGATGAGTCTGAGGGGGTGGTGAAGATTCAGGCTATTATGTTTTGGAAGCCTCAATGTAAATGCAAGTTATGGATAGGCTGAGGCCAGAAAGAATAGATATTGTCATAATACCACGATGATCCTACCTTCAACAGCTGTTAAGTTTTTTAGAGGTGTTTGGTACCACTAGTGATGCAGATCAGCTTATTGGTACAGTGATACGATCCACTCAGCAGGTGCATACCCTCAAATATATAAAAGACAACTACCCTGAGATGGCTAAACGCCTTGGTTCCACACTCCGTTTAAAGGAGGTCCTTGCCCTCCCCACTACTTTTGGTACCATCATAACCAAGGTAGAGGTTGTTACCAATAAAGTGCGATTTCTAGCCATCCTTGATATGGGTGCTCCAGTGAACGTGGTCTCTTTTAAGCTCATCAAGAAAATTAAGTTGGCGCCTGATCTGGACATTCCCAAGAGTATGGAACTGCAGGGCCTAACAATACTTGAGCTATTGGAGCCTAATCTTCTCTACCCATAAGAATTAAGAAACTTTTACTTGCTACCCCTGCGGTGGCTTTAGAAAACAACTCATATGGCTTTGTCATTTGGTACTTAATTCATGATTGAGTAAGATGGAATCAGTAATTCGAAACAGGGATTTATCTCCCTGCTAAATTACGAGGTTCCCCTAGTCTTTACAAATGATGAGCCTAAGAAGAAGTAATATATATGCGTAGTTGAGTATCCTTATTCCGCCCTCACTCTTATTTATACCACATCAGGCCAAAACACAAAAAAGCTTCCTGACTCTGTGGATGGTTCAGAGGGTATACTATTACATGCGTCAGAAGAGGCAGTCATCAAAGCGAATGAATAAAAGGTGATAGACACCAAAATTATTCTGCAAATCCTCGGCAACTGCCTTCTGCACTTAACAAACATTGATGGAATAAGCCCTTTGGAACCTTGGGTGTTGCCAGGCATTCTAGACTCTGCCTACCAGCGACCTATTAATCTTCTGTTGGGGAATCTCACCAACAAGGACTTGGTTGTAAAGAAGCATCAGGAGATTGGAAAAGCCCTGTTACTTCCCATCAAAGACATCCACCAAGTCCATTATATTGGGTCTATGCTAGATAAGGGATTACCCACTGACCAAATAATCTGCGTTTTGCCCAACTTGCAGATTTCTGATAAGCTATCTTCTGCTGAACAAAATAAGGTTCAATCCTTACTGGAGTCCTATAGTGACATTTTCTCCAAACCCAATACTGACTATGGGCGTATGAAGGGCTGGTGCCACACCATTGATGTTGGGGATGCCAAGCCTATTCAATCCAAGCCTTATCAGAAATCAAAAGTTGAAGAGCTCCAGATGAGGACGGAGCTTAAAAAATTACTTGACGCGGGCCTGCTGGTGCCTTCTCAAAGTCCCTGAACACCCCACTATCACTCATAAAAAATAAGAATGGTGGCCATTAAGTAGTTATGGACTACCGTAAGCTTAATAGCCTCACCAAGAAGGACAGCTATCCCATCTCATGAATTGATGATGCTCTGACCCAACTCTCTGGGTCTAAATTCTTTTCCGCTATGGACTTGGCTAGCAGATATTGGCAAATGGACCTTTCTCCACAATACCAGGAAAAGTGTGCTTATCTGCAGTGAGGGTCTTTTCCAACCTACCCAATTACCACAATAGGTTGTGCAATGCACCCGCATCTTTCCAGCAAGCCATGGACCACATTTTGCAGGACCTGTAGCTTAGTTGCGTGATTGTATATCTAAACAATATCACCGTTTTTTCCTGAACCTTTAATGAGCATCCTTCTCATTTAAAGGAATTTTTCAATTGTTGTGGGCCTCTAACATTAAGCTGAAGCCCTCCAAATGTACTTTCTTCCAAAAGAAGTTAAGTTTTCTTGGTCATGCCATTTCTTTAGATTGTATCCAGTCTTTCCAAGATAGGGTCAAGGCGATATTCAAGGTGCCTGCTCCCCCCCAAAAAAAACTCTCCATGATATTCAGGTGTTTTGGGGCATAATGGTGTACTATCTTCAATTTATCCCCAAATTTGTGGCTTAGTGATCCCCTTGTGCGTCTTCTAACTAAAATGCCCCTTTCCATTGGAAATCAGAACAACAAGCTGCTTTTAAAACACTAAAAAGCTGCTGCAGCAACGGCCTATCCTTCAACACCCTTATTTATAGTAAACCCTTTATGCTGTTTATTAATGCTTCCTACTACGCAGTTGGAGCTATCTTGGCTCAACTGGATGATCATGGGGTTGATCACCCTGTTTCAAATTTTATCAAGATGCTTTCAAAGGCAGAACGCAACTATAGCGTCACTGAGAAGGAATGCCTGGCCGTTTTTTCTTGCTGTTAGACGCCATCTCCCTTTCTTATATGGGACCTCAGTGAAAGTAATTATTGATCACGCCTCCTTAAAGTGGTTACAAAATATGAAGGATCCCATAGGGCGATTGGCACGCTGGGCTTTAAAGCTCCAGCACTATGATCTGACCATTGTTCACAGAGCTGGGACAAGTCACATGAATGTAGGTGGGTTGACTCGTATACACATCCTTCATTTAGATAATAGTGAAGAGGAGCAGCTACATGATCTTCTAATGACCTCTGACGCTTGGGAGGTTGAGGATGGACCAGTTCAGAAGATGCTCGCTCGCCATTCCCGTAACATGAAGGTGGATAATGGCCATCTCTACAAGAAAGTAGGGGTGAACTGGTTACCCTATCTCTGACTATCTGAGCATTTACCTGTCATTATGAAGTCTCATGCCATCCTAGGGCATAGTAGATTGCGGAAAACATATGAGTGGGTAAAAGAAAGCTACTATTGGGAGGGAATCATGGAGACCATTATAGAAGTCTCAGATGCCTGTTTAACATGTAAGAAGAAGTTCAACTTCAAAACAAAGTATCAATATCAGCCTACCACCCCTAAACAGACTTTCCACACATTAAATTCTCGATGTGGTTGGCCCTCTTTCCCAAACTATGGTTGAAAATAGATTTATATTTGTTGGGGTTGATCACTTTACCAAATGGATCGAGGCAGTGGCTATCCCAGCTCAGATGGCTAAGTCCACGGCCACTTTTCTCCACTAGTATATCTTTACCTGACACGGTTGCCCCCAAGTTTTGCTCTGTTATAATGGTAAAAGCTTCACCTCCTGAGTGGTGAAGATTCTTGCAACTTCCATGGGCACCCAACAGCTTTTTTCCGCCCCCTATAGCCCTTTAGCCAATGGTACCGTGGAAAGAGAAAATGGGACCCAAGTTTATATATTGCAGAAAATGGCTACTTCAGATCCCCTCCACTGAGATCTGTACTTACCTAGTGTCCTCATGGCGTACCACATCAGCTATCATCGGATTATTAAAATGACACCTTTCTGAGTATTGTATGGATGAGAACATGGGGTTCTAGCTTTACTTGCAAAATATATCTTCAATAATAAGAGTGATATCAAGCAAGCTATGAAGAAGTTAGCCCAGCATATCATACAGTTGCAATCAGAGGCAATGCCCAACTTAGAAAAGACAGTCACAAAAGAGGGTCAAGCTGCAAATGAGCTCCAGGCCCCTCTTCCTTCCTTCCAGGTTTCTGACTTAGTGCTTTACTATCATAATTGTATCACCCCCAGAATGGAGAAACTTGGGCCCATATGGGAGGGGCCATTCTCAATTACATATAAGCGAGGGGATGAGTACTCAATCAAATCCCTCACCTCTGGAGTTACCATAGATTGAGTACATGGCCGTTTCCTCTGACCTTATTCTCCCCCTAACATTCTTGATATAATGATGTCAATTTGCCCTCTCAGCTGCAAAGGATTAATGTCTTGGGTCAAAGCCAGCCTAAGTGGGGAAATGTCAGCCATTTAGAGGTTTACAATAAACTGATATCTTATTTAAAAAATAACAATGATTTTGAGGATATCAGCCAAAAGATTCTGGCTGATTATTGGTGGAACCCAATAATCTGGGTAACACCATTATAAAACATGCTTGGGTGATTAATGAAAAATTGAATGGTCAGATTTCCATGACCACATAATGGACCTTGGGCAACCAGCGGAAGTTACTCCCCCAACCATCACCAAGACCTTCACAGCACCTTTTCGAGGACCTATCTCTTTTTTATAGGCATGGAAGAGGTCCCCCAAGGTAAAAGTATTTTCTTAACGGTGATTGGTTGAAGTACATCAAAACCTTACCGCATGGGTACATTCTGCCTCAATACCCCAACCTTCATTTTCACAAAAAATAACTTACTTTACCCAGATCTGATAGGAGCGAAACCCATATTACCTAATTTAAAACAAAGAAGCTATTCCAAACCTATCCCCAAATTCCCCCTGACCCTTGAAACAGTTTAAATGCTGAATATTCAAATATCAAGGGGTATCAACTCTTTTACTCCGTGTGGCACCAATAAGCTTCAAAACCCCAAATTTATTAAGTTTTAAGGTTAAGTATTTTTTATTCTTTATGGGATCAAACCCCCATTGTTGGATTTAGGGGAATAAGCACCAAGCGAGCATTAACTGACCCAAAATCCAACATTGGTGGAGGGAAATGTCATCTGAAGAATGGGTTTAGGCTTAGGAGCAGGCTTTGGAACCACTTGTAGAGGTTTATTAGATAACACAAGCTGACCTTGTTGGCAAGGTGAGGGCCAAGCGTTGCCCCACTGATGATGATGCACTCTGACTTACTAACTTGAGAACCTTAGGTTGGCTGGGCAACGGAAGATCAGGTTTTAGCTGCACTGCAGGTGCTAGGCTTATAGTAGTAACCAGAATAGGGATCAACATACCCCCTTCAGTGGGGATTCAGTTGAGCACTCCTCAATGGTCCAAACCTGAGGATTCATCACAGTTTCATTGGTTGTCGCACAGGTATGAAAATTAGAAATATCTAACAAGGCCTCTTTTATGCCACAGGAATTTCTAAAGTTTTGCTTTACTGAGATGATATGCTGAGCTAAAGAATGTTGGGAAGCTAACCCTGTTAACATGGCCGTGATGCATCATCCAGGCTTAGCATGTTAGATGCTGACAACCTTTGAGCAGCAAGGTAAATCTCTCATCTAAGGCAGTAGAAATTTTCACCTTCATACATACTAAAACGCATAAAGGTTTGTTTTTCCATGGTCAAACTCTGCTTGGAGCCAAATTCAGCTATAAGAGCTTCCTTAACATCAGCCCAGGTGTATAGAGTATCCATACAAGGGGCCATCATTTCTTGGGCCAGACAACTTAAATGAGGAAGGATGTTCTGGACCTTATGGTGGTCAGTCGCCCCTTCCATGGCTGCTTCATAAACATATAAGGACAAAGAAATGCTACCCTTGCCAGAGGTGAACTTGTCTTTCAAGGAACATTTAAATGGGCGCTGTTCAAGCTTTTTGAGTCGTGATAAAGCGCTGACTAGTTGTTGTTCAAGGCAAACAGCTGGATTTTAGAGACAGAGGGGAGGTTGCAAGGGTTATTCACCCCAACACCCTCCATTTTTGATAATTGTTTGTGGTGTACTACCCCTGTAGTGAGCACTACTTGTTTGAATCAGGGTTTTTATGTTCTTACAGGCGCTAATTCGCCCCTGATTTCAACAATATGGCAGAAGAAGTATTATCTCAGCTGCCTGAATAAAAATAATAGGAGGCTTTACATATATATGGAATACTACCACCTATAAGTTATAAAAAAGTTAGGTTTTATCACCATTTTTATTAAGTGACTGCAAGGGGATTAAAAATGACTTTTTTCAATCTCACTGTTTAGTAATTAAATTAACTCAGGGCTTTGACCAAGATAGGCATAAATTTGATATTAGCTTCAAGCCTATTTAGGAAATTTTAAATGTTACCTATCTGAGCTTTTGATCTCAACTCGCTTTGCTGAAATGGATGGTGGAGGGTCAATTGTAGGCAAGACAAACTCATGTGCTAACAATTTAATATATTTTAGTCAATCACTATGAGAGAAAATAATTTCACCTTGGGGGGCTCACCAAGCCTATAAAAGGGGGTGGTCCTCACTTATGTGTTTGTATTGAACTAGCAGTGATCTGAGGAGGAACCTCTGATGGACTTTCTGAATTTTAGTGCATATTTGGTGCAATTTGTTTACCTGAAATTGTATTATTTTCCTGAGACCTATTAGTAAAAGTGTTACCCCCAATTTGAGGGTTTCCACTGGGAATCAACCAGGGTCTATTGGCCAATTTTATCTGTATTAGAAATTGAAACATTATGTTTATTATCTTGGTTAGGTATTTGTTTGACAATCGCCAAGTTATAGCTGGTGCTGGGGTGGGTTCCTAGCATCAGTTTGACTATTTGCACCCAAAACATTCTTTTCTCTTAAGCAGACAGGCAATTGCCTGGCGGTTAAGGAGCAGCAACTCTTACAACGTTCTTTGATTTTCATTATTAGAATTTATACAGACCTGTCTGATTTTCTGTGGGTATTTATATATAGTTTCAAAGACGTTGGTCAGTTTGGCCTTGGGCATTCCTTTGGAGGTTGGAAATGGAATATGAGGTGGGAAAGCTTTTTAACCATCACTCATCTAAGGTTTACCCTAGATCATCAAGTTGGGCCAAATGGAGCGCCTTAGTGTTGACCCCTTTATATTTCTAAAGGGGTGCAAGGTTCTATCAAACTTAATAGCTGGTTCCTGGAATCTTACATTACCCTTTCCTGTAAGAAATTGGGTTCACGCCCCCTCAGGGGCCTGAGGAAAATCATAATTCTTATTCAGAATTGGCAACTCAACGCTGCGATAGAAAGCATGTTGGGTAGCAACCAACTTTCTCATAAGTGGGGTACCCTTTCCAGGACACTAAGTACTGTTCCCTACGCCTACACCATTGAGAGTCCAAAATCCTTTCTACCTTAAACAAGGGAGCTCCTTCTACCATTGTGGGCTCACCACAACGAGCATACTGCTCTTAATGGGAAGAGGGATGAAGCATGTTCAGGAGTATGAATTTTAGTGAAGTGATTCCACATGGAAAGATCTCTTAAGTAACACCTGGTAGACAGGGAAAGGACCTGCTTGCATGCAATCCAACTTACAACAAGGCACATTGAGGTGCATATTCTTGGTTACAACCATAACCAAATCACCTAGTTGATAGTCTGGTGCTGCATGGTGTTTTTTGCTGCAAACGCTTGGCATTAAATAAAAATTTGTTCATCTGTTACTGGACTGAGGATGCACCTTATAGATGTGCTTAATAAAGTTTTCAGCTGCTGGAATATTGCTGTGGATTTGGGGTCTAATGGTGAAAGCAGGATTTTAACCCTAGTTCTCATACATGGGTAACACTTTCATTAATACGTGAATGGAGTAATTATAGAAATTGGTTTAAAGGAAATCTGCTTCTTAAGTCTATTTAGAGGCGGTGGTATAGCATTAGAGATAAAGATCCAATAGCTGGTTTATACAATATGAAGGCCATTGGATTGAGGTCTAATATGCCAATAAGCTTCAGGGTTTGATCTTTAGCTTGTTGCACAATGATTTTCAGAAATCTTGAGACAAACTGAGGTCCTCTAACGCTTATTACTTTATGAGGCATTACAAGAAAAAAAACATGCATTAAAAAGAGTCGCGCCTTCTCTTTAGCTGTAATGGTTGTAAATCAGGGTATGAGATAGCATAATTTATGAAGCAATACAGCACTATTATGATTTCAGCATAACCCTGTGGCATTGGCGAACTTACAATATAACCATTAAAATTGATGTACATGGCCCTTCTGCTTGTTATTGGGGTGGAGGGACTATTTCGCCATGTTATGTCTTGTTTGGAAAGGGCACACATAAGATAACCTTCTATCTAAGCAGGAACGTTCTTTGTAAGGACGCTTCATTAATGAACGCGTTTAATTAAGTTAAAGCATTTCTTTATACCAGGATGCCCCAGGGTAGAGGGATCATAATATCCCTTATGACGCGATAACACAGGGCATGTGAACCCTTGTTTTGTAATGGAAATATAAAACCATACCCTTTTTGGGATTACCATCCGGATGGGCATTATCCATGTTAACCTTTTTCATGAGGTTGAGACCCTCAGGTTTTAATGACTGAGATGCCAAAACAGCATCAAGAGGTTGAATCTTTCTTTTTTAAGGGTGCCAGAACTGGATGAGAAGTGATAAGCTCCAATTTTGGGTCTGTTGAAAGAGTTGTGGTAATGGTAAATTGAAACCACTGGATTTAAATTTGGGATTTGAGGTAGGGGAGGCGACTGTGGCAACATCTGGTAGTGAAGGAGTTATGATCAATTCAATATGAATTACTGTAAATAAGTCGAGATTGCATCCAAAGTGGGACCCATTAGGGTTTTGCAGCTCAGAGTATCAGGTAGAATGTGAGTAGCTACTTTGATAAACTCATAATTAAAGTTGAAGTTTTTAAGGTCACCTTGAGTTCTGGTTTGCCTGTGAGCTAACTTTTGGGGCTTTCAATAGTGCATAAGAGACTTGTAATCTATTTGCACAGCCACCAGATGTTTTGAACCTGTAAAAGGGTACGACAGTGCATCTATGACCAAGAAACTGCAGCCAACTTTTTATCATAATTGCCCATGGATGCTTTGTTATGCTAAAATTTCTTGAATAGTAGACTACTTGATGCTCTCACCCTCATGTTATTGAAGAAGGACACCACTAATTGCTGTGCCTGAGGTGTCATAAGCCAAGTAAAAGGGCTTATTCTCATCAAAATGAGAAAGTCAAATGTGGCGGTTTATCTCCTTTATTGCCTCAAAAGCCTATTGGCACTCTGATTTCAAGAAAGTAGGGCGTTTTTGCCAGTAAGTGGTGTAAGGGAGATGCTATCTCATAGATAGCCAGTAAGAAATTCTAAAAAAGTAACTGACTCAAGGAAGCTATACAGTTGCTCATGTGTCACGGTAGTAGGACAAAAGCAGTTGATATCCAGATAAAGTGATATAGCAAGACATCTTTCAACACTAGATTCTCAAATAAAATGCACTTAATCCTTGTAAAGTTTACATTTAGATGTTTTTTAATTACACGTCTTATGAGGGAATGGTACCACAGCAATCAAATCCTTCACGCTTTGCTCTTAATTGATAATATAGATTAAAATATCATATGTAAGCAATTGCTCAGGAGAACCTGAGATCCCCCAGAACATCATCAATGCGGTGCTTGAAAATTCTGGCGCGTTTTTCAAAAGAGAATGACTTTGAACTGGTAAATTTCATACCATGTCTGGATGACAGTCAGCTATTCCTGAGCATACTCCACCTTCACTTAATCAAACTCATTAACCAGTTCAAGTTTAGAGAAGACCTTAAGCTTGGAAATAATTTTTCAATGGGGGCTTCTAAGGGAAGAGGATATGTATCTGGTACAGTGACGCTGTTCAGGTGCCCATAGTCCACACAGGGTCACTAAAGCCACTAAGTTTCTGTGTTAATACTGATGGTTATGACTTGAGATAGGAGTTTTAATATTCACACCTTCTTTACCATTTAATCATTCCATGCCTTCAACGCATTATAATCACCAGCTTGTAAGTATATGGGGTAATTGAGCTTGATGAGGTCAACCATCAGCTGGAAACTAAGATCAAACTCAGAGTGACTGGGCAGCTGATTAGCACTTTTTACATCAAAAATGATTTGAAGGGAGCGAGAAATGGGGCAAAGTAGGTAATTTAGGAACATCCTTACTAAAAGAGTGTTCCACTGTTGCCACCCTGGCGTTCCCTGTTGCCAATTTGGGGAGGAGAGGAAATTCAGCCATAAGATAATTTGAGGTAAAGACTAGCATGTTCTTCTTTAAAACTAATACTTGGTAACTGACGGCACCACCATACTACCATAATTCACTTGGTTTATAGCTCTAATATTGCTGCAAAGTTTTCCACAAGCTTGCACTTATGAGCAATATATTGTTGGTTTGCGCAGGTTATAGGTGAGCATAATAATGCTAGATGCCTTATTGAAGTTGGGCCTTGGGTAACTTTAGTATCCAACACCTATACAACTTTTAGATTAATGTAATTACTTGTGGCTCCAGTGTCCATAAGGGTAGTTACTGTGAACTTGCAAAGTCCTGTCATAGTATGAATTAGGAACAAGAAGAAAGTGAGGTCAAATTAATTCATAACATTATGAAATAGAGGTGGGATATAACATTTTTAGCCTTGAAAACTTCTGCAACTTAGTCCTTCTGTCAATGAACTAGGTGACATAGTGTCAGCCCAAGTTATGCCAGAGTAACATATTTAGGGTCTAATAAGGGCCATACGTCAGAGAGATACTCATACACTGAGTTTAATTAGTTTTTTTCAGCCTGGTGAACCAGAGAGATGTGATAAAGGGAGATTGCTGGATCCTTAGGGTCTCTATTAATTGTAAAACCATACCTAAAGGGACATATGAAATATCTTTCAAAGAGATTATTTCTCAGCACAAGAGTGTCTATATGAACCAAAATTTGGATTCTTTAGCACTTGGGAGGGGTATAGTAATTTAAACAGTGACAAAAAAATACCTTGGAGAAACTGTCCCCATAATTGTGAACTATGACTCACAATTTCCATTTTTTTGGTTGTGTTATTTGATAGGAAAATAGCGTCAAGATAAAGCTGGTCTCTGAATGTGGGTTCTTCAGCAACCACAATAAAAGTTCCAGTATCATGGATTGTGTTTACAAAAAAGTTTGAGCAGAAATCTCATGTGGCTATCACCCAAAGCTCCACCCAGAATCCCAAAGTTATAGCCATCCATGAGAACTTTTCCAACTGATGGGGTAAAGATGATACTATATGCCACGACTTCCAGAAACTAAAAAACCATAGTTTATAATAGATCTCTAGAACTAAATTTAAAAAAATGGATTTTCATCAGTTTTTTAATAAAGAAATGTGAATAATATAAAAGCCTGATAGCAGAACCTATTGGGTCTTGATCACTTATAAAGTGCTTAAGAAATAAATGGGAGTGCATTAGGGTCAATCAATCTACAATGCATCGCAATCTAAGTATCAACACACTGTCTGACACTTAGTATAGTTTAGGGCTGAGAACGTTAGACCAAACTTTTCTGAATCTTGTTCATATTGCTATCATTTTTTTCCTAAAATTATCACAACTGAATTGCAGCTCAGCAGATGGATGGGCTATTTGGTAAGATGGGCGAGATTAACCCATAGAAGGGGCGGTAGGCTCATCCAAACTGAATTAAATGGGATTACAACATCCAAACCTATTTGGGACGGCCTCAATGCGCTAACTAGAAAGTTGGAATGGTCAGGGATGATCGCCAAGCTCAAATTAACTTTGCCTGAATTCTTAACATTTTAGATAACTTTATTACCCTTAGGAACCTTGACCTAAATATCCAATCTTACCGCCTTGTAGAGGAAGGCAACTTGGTGGCAGGTGCTTCCTCTGGCCTCTACTACCTCCTTGCACTCCCCCTAATTCTACACAAAGACTCCTTAGTGGTGGGGATGATCATAAAGGTAAAACTTTAAAGAGTAGGCTATGACCCACCTCTCATCCACTATGTGGGCCAAATCCCCTTGTTGGTGAGAGGCGCAGCCACCCTCTTTGGCCCTTTTTAGTTCCATGGGGAAACTCCTCTCAACTCAAGTTCAGGAGTGTTCCAAAGTACTTACACTCAGGCTACTGAGCGTCCCCTTTCCAGTGAGTTGAATGATGTGGAGTGAGAAAGGGCAGTTGAATACTGGGAACTAGTAAGAGTAAAGGGTTGGTGTTCCATGCAAGGTTAGAAAATCATATGTGAAAATTGAGGTATAATTATCATCTAATAATCTCCCTCAGACTAGGGGCAATAATTTAGGCTTTATCATGGCCTCCAACTTTACTATAACAAAAATGGTTCTTAAATAAAATTTTTTATGATAAAAAACAGAGGAGTTTTCAATAGAATTCATTTATCAAAAATAACAAAAAAGAACCAACACCCCACCAATAGTAGGGTGTTGGGTCTTAGAAA